>JALIZH010010974.1:0-36459 GCA_030522465.1 Rhipicephalus appendiculatus
GAATGAGCACCTATCATACTGCTTCGATTCCAGAGTTGTATAGACATCCAATCACGTGCTTTCTGAGATATTAACTTTTGAGGCAGGACCTTTCAACAGCACTTATCCCAAAACATTACGCTACTGAGTCACGAGACAACGTACCTCACATAGACAGCTGTGATTCTATGGAATACACATTAAATATAGATTTTCGTTGACTTCATGATACTAGCATTTATAAAAGACAAAAAATTCAAAGCAAACAAAATTTTCAAAGCTCAAGCCACCGCGTTGGTGCAGTAGTTACGGTGCTCGACTGCTGACGCGAATGATGTGGGTTCCATCCTGACTGCGGCGGTGGCATTTTCGTGGAGACGAAATGCTTGAGGCCACTGTAAGTGCGCGAGCCTCCTTGATTTAAGTGCTTGTTAAGGAATAATAGCGCTAGAAATTTTCGTAGTCCTCCACTTCGAAGTGCCTGATAACCATACCGTGGTTTTGAGCGCGTCAAACTCCACAAATTGTTATTATTGGTAGTATTGCAAGACGCCGGGCTAACTGAGCTCGAAATAACAGCGCGGTAGAAATGGAGCTATTCTAGCCAGATCATACATATGTGGCGCTTTTTCTTCTAAAAAAGCCAAGCCTACTTTAACTAAAATTGAAAAAAAAAACGCACTTTTTTTTGCTACTTACAATATGGTCGGGCCAGCTCCAACATTTTTTTCGCCAGTGCGCTCATGGCACCAAAAATACCTCAAATCTATATTGTGGCTAAAATCCATGTAGCCTACTCTCGTCAGTATTCAAGAGAAAAAATTTGTATTTAGCTTTTAGAGGTTGTAACAATTCATTTGGACTTGACTTAGCTCGTAAGAGAAGTCTAAATCGCAGCAAATGAACAATACAGCAATATTTTGCGACAACATTAACACCATGCTTGTGCTTCCGTCGGTGCCGCCTTTTGTTGCATTGGCGTAACGACGATAACCAGACTTGTAGAGCGAGTGGTCCTACCAGGGAAAATGCGTACCATTCTGGGCTGCCGGCAGCGTTTTGTCATTCCTGGCATCTTGAGGACCTTCAGAAAAATGCTTGGTTATTTGTTTGTTAAAGACGATAGTCTTTCTTGGGATACTTAAACACAAAAATTTTGGTCTGTATGTCTGTCCTGTCTGCTTGTTTGTCGGTAACCCGATTCAGCTTCTCAGCCAAAAGTTTAACTTCTTTCTGAACGCCCAGCCATCTTGAACTGGTGTTCACGTTCATATTTGTGAACATATTCGATCAAAAAGCAAATACTACGCATTCCTGAGGCACAACATTAATATGTAAGCGTCAGGACGTGTGTTCTTTATTAGAAAATACATAGGTACGCAATTCTAAAGACCCTAGTGTTTTTTAGGCTGTCTCAGGCAAGGCAAAACATAGTAGTACGGCGGGCACAAGGCTATCGTCTTTCGACGACATTTGCAGCGAAGCACGCAGATACGCGGCCAATTTTTGTTTGTTTGTTTGTGTGCTTATTTTTGTTTGCAGCCTGAAAACTGTTTCAGCACTGCTTCGTCTTCTTCTTAGCTCATCTGATTTACGCCGTTTCGGATCGCTTCTTCTTCAAGGAATAAAGCAGTGCCCAATATCTTCATTTCAGTTGTCTTCTATTTCAAATATACCGTATCGGGGTAAAACAAGGCCATGATATGCAGCGCAAAGGTTGTCGAATGAAAGCAATATAGGAAAGCTACTAGGACCCAAATGAAACAGATTGGACCCGGTCATGTTGGTTGTTTTGGTCGTGTTTATTGAAGTAGCAGCGATTTAATGGATCTGACTCGGTTTGATCCAAGCAGATAAAGGATTTCCCAAATTTTTTAACATTCAAAACTGCCTTTTTGAGTTCACGTTACGATGAGGAATTGTACCATTTTGATTACAATTCGTTTAAAAGAGAAATATACTTTGGCACGTTATACGCTCCCGTGAAATTTAGGCATTTTTATGATTTGGTTCTTTAAGAAAAAGAAACGCCACATATATAGCACAAGATAGTCATCATGCTTTGGCCGAAAGAGGGCTGTTCGAAGCACTATCACCGTTAGAAGGAAGTAATTTTGGCAAAGCATAATTGCTAGTACATTATAGTCTCCTTAGCAGCGTCGTCGATGTGGATTCACTTCGCGGACAAGGAAAAAAAATTTGGCTGTGTTTCAAAGATTGACCTAAAAAAAATCTCAGCTCACTGGCAACAGATAATACATCAGAGCAACTTTGAGGTCAGAGTGGTCAAAGGAGTGAATCAAGGGTGCTCTCCGCCCGCACTTACTTATCCACTAGGGGATGCACCCCCTGCTGATCGGCGTACCCTAGCAGCCCAATTAGTAGATGCCTTTTGTTATAAGAATGTAGTGCGTTGCCGGGACAAAATAAGCGGCCCGCGGACTCCTTGCTGGCGGCCCGCGCCTTCAAACAGAATAGCCTTGCGAGTTTGCTAAATAGTATTCGCATAGTTTTCTCGCCTACTACGTATAATAGCCTTTGCTCAGGCAAGCTACAGAGACGAGACTGGTCTCAAGTGTTTTGTGCGTGTGCGCGAGGCACCCCATGCGCTCATGATAAGTTACAACATCAGCGTGAAACGAAAACTCCATATTTCACAATTGACGTCCAGATTTTAGTGATTCTGAAAATCAGTATCCATATGTTTTCCGAGACCCTGACGTCAAATACCCTTCTGAAATGACCCATGCAGGAAAGGATTTCTTTATTCTTTCAAGAGGCAACGTTTGGTGACATTTTGATTCAAACTATCTGCCCCCCCCCTCCCCCACCTCGGAATCCACCATCTTCACTGTCCTCCCAGCGCTTGTTGGACTAAATTTCGTTCCTGCGGCCCGCTAGTTGAGGTTTGTTGGAGGCCCCTTCTATATCTTAATCCAGAGCGTCCTGCGTGTCAACAATAGTTACTCCTTCGTGGTGACACGGCTAAAATGGCAATACAAGGCACCACGCCTTCTTTTGCAGAATATTTCTTACGGTATCATGCGCTGCACAGCCAGATACAGGACCGCCAGGGGTCCGCAAAGTTCACACCGAAGTGTATTTTCGACCGCGAAAAAATCTGGGATGATTTCCGGCGCAGCCAGTTCTTTTGGTCGGCGATACATCACAATACGAAAAAATTTCAGGGGGGGGGGGGCGGCTGAGGCCCTATAAGCCCCCCCCCTGGCTACGCCCCCTGATATATATATATATATATATATATATATATATATATATATACACCTTTGTGTGTGTGCGAATGTATTGCCACACAGCTATTTGTACGCAAGATATTGAACAGTCTATTATCCACCTTGCCTGCAGGAGACTATGGTGAGTGGTGGTGAATCACAGGTGACTCAAAGGCCAAACGAATTTTTTTTAAATGTGCTTGTAGTTGAGCCAAGACGCTAGATTTTTTTATTACCTCAAGAATGATTTTTCTTACACTGAGTGCACTCGCTAAGCACATATCGTCTGCACATAGTTTCCTGTTATGTTATATTGAAGCTTTTCTCCTCTTCGCAACAGGCTCACATCACGATCACTGAGATGTTTCACGGATACATTGTAATAGCGCCCTTTATTTTTTCTCGTGTGATAGACAAAGCTTCCATCCAGGGTCACGCTGACACTGAAATCACATGATCTCTAGAAAAAAAAAAAACAAGACAATTTAGTGCATAAGTCTACTTGATAAATGCCAAGCATTTCTTTGAATACCAAAGGCACTTTGAATCTATCTATCTATCTATCTATCTATCTATCTATCTATCTATCTATCTATCTATCTATCTATCTATCTATCTATCTATCTATCTATCTATCTATCTATCTATCTATCTATCTATCTATCTATCTATCTATCTATCTATCTATCTATCTATCTATCTATCTATCTATCTATCTATCTATCTATCTATCTATCTATCTATCTATCTATCTATCTATCTATCTATCTATCTATCTATCTATCTATCTATCTAGCCGCTTATCTGTGGTCTGTGGGTGCTCTCGTGATCGGCTCTTTAACTTGGTGTTGACGAAAATTGCTATGAGACCGGCCGCGGTGGTGTAGTGATCACGGTGCTCGGCTGCTGACCCGAAGGTCACGTGTTTGATCCCAACAGCGGCGCTCGCATTTCGATGGCGGCGAAATGCTAGAGGCCTGTGTACTGTGCGATGTTAGTCCACGTCAAAAAGAACACCAGATCGTCGAAATTTCCGGAGCCCTACACTGTAGCAACCTCATAATCATATCGCTAAAGCCCAGGGTATCATCGTCAGCAGGCTGAAGTCATCATACGCCGAGTCCGTACAACAGGTACTGGATGTCCTATGTCCAGTGCTTGAAAGCCTTCAGTAGGCACTATGACTGGACGGCTTACAGAGGAACGCGATACGCCTGAAATACTGCGTCCACTACTATCGAACGCAGCAGTGTAGTTTAAGCTCACGTGTACTTTTTTTGTATGTTCCCTTCTTTCTATTTCTCTATCTTTTTCATCCCTTAATCCCCTTCCCCCAGTGTAGGATAGCAAACCGGACGCGCGTCTGGTTGACCTTCCTGCCTTTCCTTCTTCTTCCTCCTCCTCCTCCTCCCAGGTATCATCGTCCTCAAAATCGTTGTGGCAGGGTAAGAGTTTTTGACGAATATGACTCTCTGGTCTGAACATGAATAAAGCGAAAAAAAATTGGGGGACCCTTAAGCTTCGCCTTGAGAGTTGAACGCGACAGCGGTACCTGTCCCTAGTGCGTACTTCAACCACTTAGTGCATCCTTGCTATGCACCCACTACGTGGTGTTACAAAAGCACACACGATACTGCGTAGGCGCAGTAACGTGTGTGCCTTTTGTAATGGGGGCCGACTTTAAAGGGGCCCTCTAACGCTTCAAAACATCGGTGCTGACCGCATCAACACGTAGTGGCGCTCGCCAGAACTATTCGAGGCGGAAATGACGATGAATGGCGCAGGCCTGTGATTGGATAAATGCAATGTTAGATGTAATTGCGGCGTTGCATCAAAATAAAGAATATTATTGTATTTCTTTTTTTTTAGCGTACTTTTTCGCTCAATGCGGAATAGACTAAAAAACTCCGAACTTTTCAACTTGAAAACTGCAGCGCCAAAGAATGCGCAGAACGCCACGGTACTGGAGGAAACGCGCCGGGAACGCTCCAGGCGCCGTTGTTTGAAGAAACTGAATGTAAGAGCGTTGACAGAGACGCCGTCGCAACAAGATAGATCACTAAAACTACAAAAAATTATAGAGGCGTTCGCGAGCTGCCTTGTTTCGCACGTGCGGTTCACTCTTCAAGCACCACATTTTTTGTTACCTTCGAAACGCCGTTGGAATTAACGGGCAATATGGCATGCAAGGTTCCGGTACGTAAGAGCTTTTCAGTTCATTTCATTGGCGAGTCACCCAACGTCACAGGGCGAGGGAAAGTGAGCCCGCCAAAAATCGAGTTGAGGGCAGGCGTCCATTTTATTGTATTTTGAATTTTCTAGGCTGAATAACTTCGGAATGCGTGCCCCTATCACTGCCGTTTTTGCTGCACTAATTTCTTCAGCCTTGAGTCTACACAACCCGCCAGTAAAATACGTAAAACAATGAGGTCTTGAAAAGTGTTGGAGGGCCGCTTTAAACCACGAAGTCGTTATGAAAGTCACATGTTCTGACACCCGATGGCAATGTACGCTTGTAGCACGCAATATTACTCCGATATTACATGTTATATTGCGACGCCTATACACAGAACGCGTGTTTTTGTGAGGCATGAAAGTTATTTTCACAGCATTTCCAAGCAGAGGAAGTTATTTTCAATGTAATTTCTACCACACAGCCAGGGCAGAAGCGTGGCTGTGTGGTAGAACACCTGCTTCCCACGCAGACGGCCTACATTCGATCCTCACTCGCACCCGGAAGTTTTTATTATTTATTTTAATTGCATCTTTCTCAATTTTTCGATCACGGACAAGATGACTTTTCGCTCACAACCAACGACACCGACGCTGACACCGACGCCGACGCCGGAATTTCTGCCGAACGAGCTCTTTAACGCTATCGCTTGAATATTGTCGAGTACGTCGTGCAACCCTTCGTCCAGACACGTATGGCACATACCCGTATACCACGAGCCGCGGTATGCGGGTGTGCGCCACAGGTGATTGACAGTTCATATCTTCCTAAAAACGACGAGAACAAACAATTGTAATTTAAATTCAAGAACGTTAAGAAAAGTTGACAGCGGCCACGTTGACCCGACGAGCGCAAAGAATAAAAATTGGGATCCCAGCAGAAACAGAAAACAAGCATTCGGCCTGGCACTCTGCACAATCATTCTGCGAACCACGCCAGGTCTTGAAACTGCTTTTGGGAAATACCTTATGCAGGCGTAATGTCCATGCAACTTCAATTGTGGTTGCAGAGCTGGCCATATATATACAGGGGTGTTTCAAGAAATGTGTCCACTATTTTTAAAAAATCAGGAAAATGCGGTATTTGCTCGCTGTCTTCACAGTTGCTTTTTTCTATAGCGGCAGGCATCTTAAGATGGTTGAATACATGATTTGGGACACTAATTAAGAAAGTTAAATTAATTAACTTTTTAATAAGCGGGAGTTAGGTGGTTAAGTCCAATGGGAGAATTGCAGTCCTTCATGTGAAGAACCCATTTCAGCTTTGAGATTTCGAAAAAGCGGCCTCTAATAATTATTGTGGCGTAATGAAGTTCAGGCAAATTCAGCGGCCAAACCGAAACCGAAACGCGGAAGAGCGCAGATGCCACATTCGTCTGAGACGTCCACAATGAGTGAACGTCATTATATCAACCATCAATTGACTTCTTGGTGTGAGTGTGTGGGCTGCGCTTGCCGTAGTAGCGCGCATGACGCACATACGTTAACGAACGGGGAAGCACTGCACCTCTGTAACCGTTGTCTTGAACAGGGACGTCATTCTAGTCGTCTGCTTGTTGCGCTCATCGGTGCTTGGGTTTCGGTTTGGCCGCTGAATTTGCCTCAACTTCATTACGCCAGAATAATTAATCGAGGCCGCTTTTTCAAAATCTCAAAGCTGAAATGGGTTCTTCGCATGAAGGACTTCAATTCTCCCATTGGACTTAACCACCTAACTGCACTAATTAAAAAGCTAATTAATTTAACTTTCTTAATTACTGTCCCAAATCATGTCTTCAACCATCTTAAGATGCCTGCCGCTACAGAAAAAGCAATTGTGAAGACAGCGAGTAAATATTCGCATTTTGCTGATTTTTAAAAAATAGTGGACACATTTCTTGAAACACCCTGTATATATATATATATATATATATATATATATATATATATATATATATATATATATATATATATATATATATATATATATATATATATATATATATATATATATATATTGAAAGGCACAAAGACGAATAAAACGCAAAATTCCGATTCACGCCACGGGGATTCAAACCTGTGATGTGATGGTCTGCAGCGTGCAGCGTTAAACACTTCTGCCACGCCCCATTCGCTCTTCGGCATACAAATGCCGAGCTATTTATATACAACACTTACCGTTGCCTGTAAGGTGAACTCGAAGGAGGTACGGCGTGTTACACTCTACGAAAAAAGTCGAGCATTTTGGGAGTATTTCTGCTGCACAACAATAATCGTCATCTGGCTAGCTCACAATTCCTCTCTTGAAAACCCGGCTCTCGACACATTCCTATCAAGAATCCTAAGTCACGCCGATAACGTGCGCGGCGTTCGTGACCAGGAAATGCCGGGACGGCGGTGATAACGCCAGGAAAGTACGTGGGGTAGATGACGATTATAGTTGTGTAGCAAAAAGACACCCTTTTTACTCGATTAATTCTTAGAGTGTATCTATTACCGGCAAAATGGCGCGAAGGGCGCGCTTTAATGCAATTCCAACATTTTTTTTTTTTTCAAAAAAAACTGAAGGACACTTTGTACATTCCAAAGTGTGTTCGGCGAAAGCGTGTGGCCATTCCACTGATTATGCCATGTCTTTCTTTCTTTTACACTCTCAGTGGGATAAGACACAAACCGAATGGGTGCGTATTTTCTTCTTTAATTTTTTACCGCGAATCGCAGCGAGACGCGAGACTCATCTTCCTCCGTTCGCATGCGTTAGTATTTTCTCGCGCTTTGCGCATCGTGCAAACGCGATCCGCGTTCCAGCTCTTCAATTGACGGACCCTTTGTAAATTGTAAAGTGTATTCCGTGAATGCCTGGGTCCATTGAGACGGCGTCGGTCAGAATGATTGCAAACTCTGGGCACAGCGACGCTACGCGAGCAAAGCGCGAGCGCTATAGAGTCCGACGCGACCGGCGTCCGTTTGCGCATCCCGGCGGCCACCTGGCTCCGTGCCAGAGCTCGGATGGACGGACGGACGGACGGACGGACGGATGAACAGACAGACAGACGGATGGACAGACGGACGGACGGACGCCGGACGGACATCGGACGGACACCGGACGGACGTGAGCATGAGACATTAAAGGCTTTCGTCTTAAAGATTACACCATCTCCCGCTAAAGGGAACGATGTGTAGATGCGAAGCAGCGGGCGCTAACGCTTACACTGGCGGCGGCGTTGACACTGGCGCTCATCGCAGCGTTGCACAGGAGAGAAACCTGGGGAGCGCAAAGCACGCAGTGATGGACCGGTGTTTCCTACTGGAACATCCCAATCGCTGTTAATGGGCAATGAGAGACAGAAGACTCGGACTGGACACAGAGACCCGCAGTCCACTTTTTAGTTAACGCGCACGCTGCGAATTTTTTATCGTTCCACAACGCACAGGAGAAATCTCCCACCGGCACCACCTTGCAGGTCAAGATCCATTGCCATATATACGGGGTGGCCAGTGAACGGTTGTGCAGCGCGAGCAGTCGGTTTTTTCAACCAAGAAACTCGCTAGCAGACGCTGCCTGCGTCGGCGTCGCGAGGCGAGAGAGGGGGGAGCGTAGGAGAGGGGATGACGCGCATGCGCAGTGGGGGGTGTGGACGCCGCGGGCAAATATGCCTAGAGGAGAGAGGGGGGAGCGTAGGAGGGGGAGAGAGAGGGAGGAGACGCGCATGCGCAGTGAGGTTGTGGCCTCCGCGGGGAGGGGATGCCTAGAGGAGAGAGAGAGGTGGAGAGGAGGTTTTTTTATTTTTATTTTTTTTAATGGGTTGGCGCATGCGCAGTGGGGGTGTGGACGGACGTACACCGGACGGACGGACAGACGGACGGACGGACGGACACCGGACGGACGGACGGACGGACGGACACCGGACGGACGGACACCGGATGGACGGACGGACACCGGATGGACGGACGGACAGACGGACGGACGAACGGGCGGGCGGGCGGACGGACGGACACCGGACGGCCGGACACCGGACGGACGTGAGCATGAGACATTAAAGGCTTTCGCCTTAAAATATGAAAACTGCCCCTGATACACGCACGAAAAAAGTAGCCCCTTTCGCTACCCCCTCATGATGTTGAAAGCCGGGCACACAATGCGCTGGACGCCACCGCACGGCAGGAGACGCAGAGGGGTCACCTCCAAGCGCCACAATTTAAAAAAAAAAAAAAGAACACGAAAGAAGGACTAATGCGGCGATCTGGGCGAGTTGGTCGATGTTTGAATATACGCCTCAGAGAACACTACTTTGCTGTAAAGAATGCTACAATTCTAATTTGGCGGCCCACTGCAGCAGATGTAAATGCGAACCCTTGTTTCAAGAAACTACTGTGATGTACAGAAATAAAGATCAAACGAGCCGAGAGATTATTGAAGCTTATCATATGCACGTGGATTCCGCTCGTCGTGTCAGCCAAACCTCGATCGCACTGCATAAAAAAGAAATAGAATTTTTTGAATTGCTTGTTCCCGCGCTTCTCTTCTTTATCTGGCAGTCACCATGTGACTTACCCTTTACTGCCGGGTGTCGCGAATTCGCGACATACCGAAAAACTCCGAGCCAACAAGTCACGAAACCCGTGCCGCCTTTAATGCCGGCTGTCAAGTACCTCACGAGGAATGTAGCTTTCAGAATGAAAAAATCTTGCGCCGTCTTGAGTAAGGTATTTTATGCTAGAACCAATTGTTTTGTAGCTAATTGCGGAGAGCGCGAAGCACGTGCGACAGCTCTCACTTCTTCGTTCTTTCTAGCCTGATTTACGCAAGTTCAATGTTCTATAATTTTGTTTTTTTGGTGTGTACACACCCAGGAGGTGGCACACAACATGTTACATAGTTTCGAATTGCATTTTTTGTTGCGAGGTCGTAATTTTGGGGGCATATCGCGAAAAAGTATGCATTAAAGTTGCATTTTAGATAATTTAACTGAAGAATCGGTTAAAGGTTGCTTTTAAAGCTCGAAAATGAAAACAGTTTTTATTTTGTTCGGTGGTTTCATAATTCAGGCATTAAAGGGTTAAACGCGTTTTTGTTCGCGCTCGAAATAAAGTTTTTCAGCTGAGAGTCAGCGCTCGTGTCGTCCGTTTCTCGTCTTTTGTCTGTGCCGCGCTGCGCATTTACCCCGAAGACGAAAGAAGGAAGTGCACTAGCTTGTGCATAGTCGACACTTGCAGCGAGCTGCTCAAACACAAAGAAGTAACGACTGTGACAGTGTTTAGTTCGCGCTTGTCCAGTGTAGACCTGTGCTGTTTTCGAGCGCAATTGTTTATATTTGAGCAGTGCGCTGCATGTCGAGCTGTGACGCTTCTTAGCTCGCAGTCAATCTGCGTGTGTTGTTTTTGTCCGTCCTTTGTGTTGAGCGGCACGCTGAAAGTTTTGAGCTGCTTGTCGTTGGGATTTCCATCCTACCTGATTAACATATTCGTCAACGTGTGCCGGGAACCACGAGATATGGTGTCCTCCCGTCCCTATATCTGTAGGTCTTTGGAGAGATTTGTGTACTATGCTAGCCGCTTGCTTAGATACGAGGGCGGCCGCAAAGGACCTGACCTACCGTGCGCGAGTCGGAGTAAACAATCGTTGGGCCCTTGTGGCAGCATGGAAGGCCAAGTCTATGGAAGTCTCCTCTGCCACGTCAACGTCCTTTGTACTACCGGAAGCTCCACTAATCAGCGTTCCATGCGCGTCTACAGCAGCGATTGCATACCTGTCTTCGCGGCCGTATTTGGCCGCGTCAACAAAGAGGGAACCGGCCTTATGTGGATTAATCTTTTTAACTATGTTTTTTGCTCGTGCGATTCTCCGCCCCCTCGTTATATACCGCATGAATGTTTCTTGGTACGGGTTCTACCAATGTACTTTTTTTAGCTTCCCTACACAGGGGGTACCTGTCAAGCGGTGCTTCCATGGGCGGTATACCTGCCTCTTCAAGAATCTTGTTGCCTGGCTTAGTTAATGATAGCCTCGAGATCTGTGCGGCGAGATGCGCCTCTATCAGTTCATCAATCGTATTGTGAAGGCCAAGCTCTAGAAGTTTCTCCGTGCTAGCAGACTGTGGTAGTCCGAGTCAGATTCCTGACTCCCCGCCTAACCTGTCTGTAGAGCAAGAACTCTGATTTTACCGGCGAGAGCTGCAGTCCCATGCCTTCAAGGAACTCCTCTGTCACTTCTAGGGCCGCTTGTAGAAATTGCTGTAGCTCACCAGCGATGCTCCCGGACACCAGATTGGGAGTTCGGCTAACCTAAGTTTGCGCATGGCAATATTGAAGAGTAGCGGGAACAGGACCGAGCCCTGAGAAGTTCCACAACTGCCCAATTCATATGTTCCGCCTGACATTATACGCAGTCTAAGGAATGCCTTCCCGTTCGACAGCAAAGAGTGAAATTGTAAAATCGCTCTCCGAGGTGAAGGGAGGAAATCTCTTTGAGAATGTCTTCATGTGCCGCTTTGTCAAAAGCTGTATCGATGTCGAGTGCAAGGATACCTTTGACATCACGCGAAGCGTTTTCGAATATAGACTTCTTGAGAAGAAGCATTGCGTTCTGTGTGGATAGCGTTCTTCTAAAGCCAATCAGATTGTGTCTAAAGAGTTCATAGTTTTTTATGTGCTCTGTAATGCGGTTATGTCGCATGTTAAGCAATTGTGACAATGCATGTTAGGGAGATGGGATGTAAGTTATCCATGTGTGGGCGCTTCCCTGGTTTGGAAATTAGCACCACTATGGTGGTGCGACATTCAGATGGGACGTGCCCTGAACGCCACACTTAATTCATTAATTTCTGCCATGATTATCTCAATAGCGATGTCACAGGTTCAGGAGGAGTTTGTTAGTAACTCCGTCTGGCCCCGGGGCCGACCTGCCGTTTACGTTGAAAAGAACGCATCGGATTTCTAACTCTGTGAATAGTTCTTCTTGGTAAGGCCTATCGAGCCCGGTATATCTAGGTTGTTCCTGCTCCTGGCTCTCACCATGTGATTCTTACTCTTAATGGGGAGGTAGATGTTGGCCAGGTTGTTGGCAATTTATTTCTCCGCGAGGCCCATGGCGATCTGTTTTTTATAAGCTTATCAGTGACTAGACTGAGCGTGCTCTTGGACTGTTTGTCGTTGAAAAGGCTGTTAAGCAATATCAACTTGCTGCCTCTTCTCATGCGACCATCCGTTTCGTTACACGTCTCCTCATATTGCTCTAGGGCAAGCTGTATAGAGTAAGACTATTTCTTTGTTAAGTAATGTTAGCTTGGGCTCTAGGTCTGTGATTTGGCATCTGCGTCTTCCATCTAGCCGTGAGGGCATGCTTCGCCTGCAGAAGGTGCGCTAACCTCGAGTCCATTTTAGGAACTTTAAGCTGCGTTGTTATTTCCTTGGTTGCCCTCCTGACATCTTCCTTTAAATTTTCGATTAGACCTGCATCAGATTAATTTTGTGGGGCAGTATCACCTCGAATTCTCCTGAAAAGATCCCAGTCAACGTATTCATATTCGACTGGTGGCTTTGGTTTGACCTGCACCGTGTTTTTGAAAATATAGTGGTTGCTACCCAAATCATCTTGGAGATTGTCTCACGTACCCTCAGTACCGACGAGGAACGTGAGGTCGGGTGCGGTATCAAGACTAACCGAGTTAGCCTTTCTGGTGGGAATTCTAGAATCTGTGATGAGTGTGAGATTAAATTCTTGTGCACAGTTAGTTAATTTTGTGTCCTTCGTGCTGTTACAGCCATATCCCAATAATGCATGTTGCTGGGCTAGTCGGTCGTACATGATTAAACAAGGTGCTGCGCAAAGGACACAGGGACAAGGAAGTGAACGAGCACCCGTGCTCGTTCACTTCCTTGTCACTGTGTCCTTTGCGCAGCACCTTGTTTAACAGCCATATCCACATTCCGTGTTCGGGACGTTGAAGTTCCCCACGATTAGATGGGCCATTTTTTTTGGCTGTTTTGATGGTGGCGTTGAATAATCTGTTACATTCCCTCCTCCTGACTGCAGGGGCGCTGTAAACGTTAATAAAGGCATTTGCGTTACTCGTTTTACTGGGTATGTTCTAAATCAACTGGGCATCGAGGCCGACCTGATATTTATGAAAATCGTGCTCCTATAAGGATACATTTTTCTTTATTAAGACAGCTGGCAGCTCTACCTCTTCCATTATTGCCTTTGGACGCTATTGTACGATACCCGACAAAGAGATATGTTTCTCGCCGAATGTTTCTTGCAATCAAATGAGTTGTGGCTTATCCGCCTCCGATCTGACGAGTTGGCCTAATGGAGCCGTGCGTCTCTGGAAACTGGCGCAATTTCACTGCCAGATATTTTTATTACTGCTAGTTGCATTCGCCATCTTGCTTACTGTAGGTATATTCTCTGAGCCCTTTGGCATCCTCGTCAGAGTGTGGATCCGCTAGGGGTGGTTCCGTCGGTACTACTGATCTACTTTTAGGCTGAGCCTTTGGTCTTTCTAATTGTGCTAGCCTCGTCTTCATGGCGCAAAACATTTCCATCATTTGCTTTTTGTACCTTGCTCAGGGTTTTTTTCTATGGATACCAATTTACCTTTACCCTTCTTTTTGGCGGGAAGAGCCAAAGCGGTGAATGGGGTCTCACTAGCCTCTGTCATCGCATCCTCCTCCTCGGTCTCACTACCGGTTCTGGGTTGGATGCCTTGCATTTCGGCCTCTCAGCTAATGGGCCAGGCATTTTGGTGCTAACCTCATCGCGGTTTGTGATCTGCTCTCTAATGCTAATCATGGCTTCTTTAAGTGCTGCGAGCTCATGTCTAAGCTGCCCGTTTTTTCCTCCTCTAGCGAATGAATTCGGGGATCGACCATATGCGCTGGTTGTACCTCACCGTTCTTGTGATTGTTCAGTTCTTCTTGCCTTTCGAAGATGGCTCCACCACACCCTTGACATTTTCTGTCCACGTTGTTCGCTTGACAGACTGGGAAGGCGATCGAAAGCAGGATTTCGTTTGTGTTCCCGCCATTTCTTGATCCTGGTCTTCTTCTGGAGCGAGACAGCCTTTTTGAGCATGAGCGCCCGCTGGATTGGGGAGCGAATACTGAGAATGGGGCCACCTCGAGCAGCTGGAGTAAACGCCGAACTTCCATATGCGTGGGAGGCAGTGACGTCCTCTTCTCTATCCAGCTATGCTTTTCGCGTTTCGTGCCTGCGCCTTCGGGGTCGACTTCGTACACTGTACGAGATCTGGTAGCGTTTCGTGCACGTTTGATCTTCGCTGACATGTGATCCGCCGCACGCCTCACACTTGGGAACGCACTAGTGTTCCTCTTTCCGTTGGTGTCAGTAGACCTAGGCTTACCGCAACCGCAGCGTTTGCTTTCTTCTTCTTCGCTGCTGAGACAAAAGTGCGCACTATGGGCCAAGTGGCCACACACGTAGCACACGTCGAGTTGCCGTTTGAACAAAAAAAAAAAAAAAACACATGGTTGATCCCTCCGTCATAGGAATCGGTATAGCACGAAAGTGAAACGTATCGTTACAAAAGTAGTCGAATGTTTACTGTACATTGATATAAGAGAGCTTGTACAATGTCTATTGGTGTTTTGACAGTTATAGCACCCTTTAACGTGGACGCATCTACGTTGACGCTTGATGATACATCTGTATCCCGACGACTAACGTCCCTGATCAATGATTAAAAAAAACCCTTGTGGTCATAGATGCTTGTGGTAGCTGTAGGGTGAGAGCGGAGTCATTGAAAGCGGTGTGGCAGCCAGCAGAGCCATAGAGTTTCCTATAAATACACTAGAGGGGAACTCTGGCGCTAGTGTCTATGGGAGCTGCAACACACGGCGCTTCAGCCAGCATGGGAATCATTGGTAGTACACAAATTTGCCTACTCTTGCCTAGTCTTCGTTCTTTTGGCTCCGTGTGGCCTGAATTCGCTTTGCCGCAATACGAAGTTCAGCAAAGGTATAGCAGTTACGCTTCACCATCTTGACTTTTAGGCTCACGAATTCGAATCGGCTCACGAAGTTCACAATGGCCCATTCTTTTATCTGAAACAGAACGAAAACGCAATAATAAACGAAGCCACAAGTGCGTTCGAAGCCCGCAAGCACGAAGACTAGGCCAATACGTGTACTACCCATCATTCCCATGGTGACTGAACGATCGCAGCGCCAGAGGCCCCTCTAGTTAATTTTAGGAAACTCTATGAGCAGAGCGTCACTGATTGGGCGTCAAACTTGGGCCAAGCTCGCCTACTCGCGGCATGTTAGAGTTATTGAAGAACGCTGCCCGACCAGAGGGAAACGCAACGCGCCTCGTGTCTTCCCCGTTGGCCCGCTGCGATTTTTCGCGGGGCGAGCTAGGAACATGGCTAGGGACGCGGAGTTACGGCCACGCGACGCACTCGCGCGTTGCACAGCTATTTTTTGGTATGGACGGATGCTATGAGTGTGGATGCTAGGGGGTAAGGTCGCCACCTGGTAGTGTGTTAATGCGTCGGCAAAATTGCACGTTTCCTATTCGAAACACGCCGAAAGGGACGGACGCCTAGAAACAACGCTCTGAAGGTCATAATGCATTACTTCACTTTGTCAAGAGCACTGTTAGAGGACAGTGGTAGATATAAAAGGCTTGTTTTTAAAGCCTACAAAGCATGTGGCCGTGGCGCAGTGGATAGCGTGCCCGGCATCTCTTGTCGCGAATGTAGAGGTCGTAGGTTCGACTCCCGTTGACGGAACTTTTTTTCTTTGTCTTCTCATCATGTGTATTTTTTCGACGTCATTTCCGTGACGGAAATGCGTCACTCAAATCTTGGTGGACCCCGGCATAAAACACTTTCGTGTTAAAAAAAAAATTCGGGAGATCGCACGTACCTTGGGAATCAGTGTCATGCAAAGCATGTGGAGGGAAGGTGACTGTGGTGTAATTTTTCTTAGAAAAACTTTACGAAATTACGCTAAACATACGTACAAATATTACACCCACAGACATGTATGTTGAAATACGTTTTATATAACAAGTTGTTTCCAGTTCTGTAACTATGTCAAGAGTAACATGGGAATTACCAACATCAGAAGCGCTAAGCTGAAATGTAGTGCTTGTGCTTGCGAGGATGTTAGCCCTCGATAGTGCTACGTAGACCAACTTCAGTGGATGGCGCTTAAAGGGGCCCTGCAACACTTTTCCAAGTAGCCATGGAATGGATTCACTAAAGGAGCTTTTTGCCTCACGAATTCATTGCCGCAAAATTTTTTGGAATCCGTCCAGTACGAGTGGAGTTACAAAGATTTCTCGCACGCTGCAATTGCATTCTCTCTTCTCTCGTCCCGTCGAAAGCGCTGGAAGCTAAGCAGGGCACGGGGGAAATAAAAATACGTCACGCGCGCCTCGTGATCTTGAGCGCTTTTTTCTCTTTCTTTTTTTTGTTCGAATACGCGAATTTTCATTGCAATCGCGCGCGCACGCGTGGACAAGTCGCGGCCTCTCGCGGCGGCCTCTGTAACTACCGAGCGCGCCATGCTCAAATCAGCCAATGGCTGATACAAAAAAAATCTCTCGTCGGTGACGAGTGATTTTTTGGGTACGCAACGTCATTTGTCCAGAGAAGAGAAAGCAATTTCTGGCTGACTTTGAGAATTTATTGTGAATTCCACGCCGCGTGCTGCGCTATAATATTTGGCTCGCGTGTTCTCGAGAGCCTGGACTACCGATCGGCAGCGTTTTCTGAGCATGCTCAAAAAGTGTTGCAGGGCCCCTTTAAGGACAGTTGACGCTATAGCCCGACGTGACGACTGTATCATTAGAGTACATATGTAGTGTTTATAAAATTAAATACATCTTACCCTCCCATACAAATTTTGGTCGACCCCAAGTTAAGGAGGCGATTACGAGAGCACCCAGTTGTAGGCGGCTGGATGGATGAATGGATAGATGGATGGACGGATGGATAGTGTAAGGACGAAAAGCGAAACCGGGACTCAGGCGCACACGCGCGCTTGATCGGGGAAGACGAGAAAGAAGAAGAGAGAAATAGAACAGCCGGCCTACTGAAAAGGCGTTGTCTCTTGTTTCTCTGTCTAGTTCATGACAATGGCGCAGTCGACGAAGACGAAGTGCTACGTCTACGATTCTCCGTCCATGGCAGTCACCAACGTGCATCAGCACTAAGTGCTGCTTGAGGACGGCGTCCAGACCTCCTCGGCACCTACCTGCTCGCCTGCCGCCACTGCCACCACCGTTCGGGGACGGCGTCTAGGCCTCTTCGACGGCTGCACATCCCTGCAGTGACGCGGTGATACATGTTCACCACAAGTTACGCCGTCCACGCGTCCTTCACAATGTATTCAGCAGCCGTGAGCACCGGGACCACCGCGTACTCCGCGAACACCACCCAGGGCTCGTCGGGCGCCTCAACCGACAACAGCGCGGAACTCTTGCGCATCCTCACGGAATTATCTCGGCAGCTCCATCGCGTGTCGTCTTTGAACACCGGATTCTCGCCCGCCGCTTTACCACCGTCGGCTGTTTGGGCAGTGCCGGTGTTCCTCGGCTTCCAGGACGACGTTTTCCTGTGGGTCGAGACCATTAATTCGCTCGGCACCCTCCTTGCCTGGCCGGAATATCGAAAATGGCTAATTGCTATCGACCACCTTCGCGATGCCGCCAAGGCATGGCATGCCTACGAGGGTGTCAGGCAGCGATCCTGGTCAGAATGGGTCGCCAAGTTAACCAGTCTCTTTCGCCCGCTTTCAATCAACTGCGACTCCCTCCCTGCCAGCTTGCTGTCTGCCGCGGACAGCAGCTGTGAGACAGCATAGACAGTACAGCTCGGGCCTCTACCACCATCCCTCGCTCGATGACCGAGATCGTGAAAGGCCCCGTGCCGACGGTACAGCTGCGCCCTATACCAACGTACCCTCTCTCGGATACCGAGTTTCTGAGGGGCACTGCCACGATGATACACCTGTGTCTTCTCACCTGTGTCTTCACGGCAAGCTTCGCGGAACGCCCAGCGGCAGACACCGATAAGGGCCGCAAGGTGGGTTTCACGGCCGATAACCCAAACTCAGCGTGGCGACCCACTTCCCGACTTTATATGCCCGAGAGCAAGACTGCCTCCAAGCCACAAACGTCGATGACGCAAGCCGGAACCTCATCACCACCTTGGCACGTGGAGAAGCCGGCTCCTCGAACTGTCAACATGCTACCAGCTCACAAGCCGGAGGAGCCCGTGGCAACAATAGTTACTGACGTGCTCTCAGACGCGCCCGAGCTACCAACGCAAAGTTCAGAGCAGTCATTGGCCGAATGTGCAAATGGTCACATTGGGCTGAGCATGAACCAAACTGCTTGTTCAAGAGACCTGCCAGTGCAGCCCATGTATGCCGACGGCCTGGCTGATGGCTTCCGCAACAACGTTACCACAGCCATGACTCCGCATTCAACGGTTCCAGCATCTCGCAAACGAGCTCTGGAATGCGTTTGCAGCGACGTTCCCGTCCCGCTCAACGATGCCACGTTTATGGAGGCTGGAAGTACCAACACGGCTGGAGACATCAAAGACAAGCCACTGCGACCTGAGGGGTCACCCTCTTGGATCCAAAGACGACGAAGTTTTGTGGCAGACACATGTGTCACGCGTGTACGGCGCCAAAGTAGTAGCCATTGATGACACAGCAGGGCGGAAGCTTGGCCCGAAGACGCGAAAAAAAGTGCCAGCCGCTAGTCTTATCTGCTGCCGCTCACCACGTTGTCACAGCGTGACCGATGCCTTTAACAACCACCCCGACACAGCCAGTGTCGCCCCCCAGAATGTTCAGCAGCTCGGCAAGACAAGTCGCGTTGTACACAAGACCGACCACCGCGGCTCAGTCAATGCCGACCACCAGAGACAATTTTGCTACCGATGGCGCTTCAGGGTCCGGAGCCTGTGGGCCTGCGACGACCAACGCTACACAGTCAGTGTCGACCGCCCGAGCACATTTCGGCACCATAATGTCGCAGTGTGACCGAGTGTAAGGACGAAAAGCGAAACCGGGACTCAGGCGCACACGCGCGTTTGATCGGGGAAGACGAGAAAGAAGAAGAGAGAAATAGAACAGCCGGCCTTATGAACAGGCGTTGTCTCTTGTTTCTCTGTCTAGTTCATGACAATAGATAGATAGATAGATAGATAGATAGATAGATAGATAGATAGATAGATAGATAGATAGATAGATAGATAGATAGATAGATAGATAGATAGATAGATAGATAGATAGATAGATAGATAGATAGATAGATAGATAGATAGATAGATAGATAGATAGATAGATAGATAGATAGATAGATAGATAGATAGATAGATAGATAGATAGATAGATAGATAGATAGATAGATAGATAGATAGATAGATAGATAGATAGATAGATAGATAGATAGATAGATAGATAGATAGATAGATAGATAGATAGATAGATAGATAGATAGATAGATAGATAGATAGATAGATAGATAGATAGAAAAGCAAAAGTGCTTACAGTGCCCAAAGGAATGCTTCGCATTTAATAATTTGGTTATAACAATCTGGCCGACAACTGGCAGAATCTATTCAGCATCTGGCTGTTAAAGCAATGGTATTGTAGCGCCATCATTACAATTCTTCATCGTAATCATCACTCTCCAGCCACCGCGGTGTGCCTCTCGCGCAGCTCATGCTGAGACCTGGAAGCTCGAGCCAGAAGAGAACGCGCTCACGCTCCAGGTGGTTTGCACACCTGCGGCCGCCACAGCTTCGTCCCATAACCTCCCAATAAAGTTGCGAGACAACGGCACAGCCACGCCAGCCGCCGTCAGGTCGTTTACGTCCCTCTGCATCTCACTACATTGGTGACCCGAACGTCATGAAGCAAGGTCACATATTGAAGCAAGGAGTGATGAAGCAAAGAATATCAAGCAAGGCCACACATTAATTCGAGATTTTCTGGACCACCCGCGGCATTTTATGTGCAATAGAAAGGGGCTACGAGATTACAGCAAACAAGCACATGTTAATTCGACGCGGTGCAGAGACAACTTGTATATATGAAGCGGAGCTATACGTATACCGGGGAGAACAATCAGTAATGTACTTCTTATGCCGATTGCTGACACATATTTTTGATATCGAACGAGGTCTCGCATGTGTTGCTTGCCAAGAGGGAAAAAAAGACAACATTATTTAGTGAAATTTGAATTTTCACGGGGCAGTAATATTCAGGGAATGTATGTTGGCTACTTTTTCACCTCTTTCCACCACCCGGAGTTGTGTCTGCAGGCAGGCGTTCCGAATGATGTTCAGGCGTAGCGTGATGAAGCGGTCAAGGGCAAGGTCGTTTAATTTTATAATCTAAGCCCCTGCGTTATAACGGTTATAAAACGAGCTTCTGACCCCTTGCTAATGTTCTAGATGTCAAGAAGCCATTCTTCATCTGCGGATTTCTCCAACATTATGCGCCAGGTGCAGCCTTCGTCTCAACATAACTGCTATAAATATTGAATTTTATCAACTCTCGGTATAATATATCCTACCTATGAAGGCCGGATAGAAGGAAGGAAGTAGCACCTTAGACGATTACGCTACCATAAACACAATTATTATACGTCATAAAATGATTTACAATAAGCAGCAGCACGACGGCAAGGTTACCCACACATCTGACTTACTACGGCTTTAAGGGGCCCTGCGAGACATTAATCGGGTCGTTTTCATCGCTTCTTCTGGAACTGTGGAATGCAGCGATGTCATTGCACAGCTGTCAACACGAAAAGAAGCGCTGTTATAATTTTACTTCAACGGAGAAAACACATTAGGTTATGGACTTGGACGACACAACACGGCTATTTCTAAGATCGGAAGTGACGTTTCATCCCGTGGGAGTGATGACATTAGCCGGGCGTTTGACAGGTTGGACGCGACAAGTCGCATGTAAGACTGATATGGTTCCAGCTAGGCCACGCTATAGTGCGCTAAAATGATAAAATCGTTACTTATACAAACTCAAATACAAAGATATTTCTGTTTTGAAACATGAAATCTTGAAAACAATTCCAAAACGACGCTAGGGGCCCCAGACAACTGCCACCACGAGGTGAGTCTTCCGGCATGGCTCTATAAGACGCGCGTGGTGATTGGAAACGACCTCTGATGTCAGCGGGAGAGTGAAGTGCGAAAGAAAACGTTTCTTGGCGTCGTCTGCTCGAGTTCTGATCTTTGAACACAAATAACAGTTATCGTGCACCAGTTTTCATACTCTTTTTGCGTTCATCTCGACATTTATTACTACACGCATTCTGGCGCTAAATAAGGCAGTCGCAAACCGTCGCAGGGCCCGTTTGAGCAAACAAGTTGGCCCGAGTAACAGTGGAGTAGTGCTACCATTTTCTGCTACATAGTATAGACCTTATGCAAAATTGTTGCCATCTGTCGGACGTTTGACGAAGCTACCGATTCGGCGCCATGTTGGGAGGGCTTGTTCCCAAATCGTACCGCTGTCGCCACTATAACCTCTTACTTGTATCTGCTTTGATAATAATATATCGAGGCATAAAAAATGTCAGAGAAATGTGTAAGGACTCGTACACGTTACCGGCATTTCCCAGTCACAGTTATTACGAGTAAAGTTGGGAGCTTTGACAGTTATTACGAGTAAAGATCAGCGGAACAACGAGAACGAAGCTACAAGTCCGCCACCATCGTTGAGAATGAATCTGTGCTTTAGGTAATGAATTTTGCATTTTGGAGGAGGGTTGGACGGAGGCTTGAGCGCGCGACACGGCTAGGCACAGCGATGACGGTAAGAAGGTGCTGTTGTACCATTTCAAAGCGTATTTTATAAGAGACAACCTACGTCGACCTGATGTATTGTGCATCTAATTTTACATAAAACGTTGTCCTGTCTTTTATTTCTGAAATAAAAAGTGTTTCGCTGCTGTATAGTCACCGACGTATGTTATGTGTAAAATTACCGACGATTAAAACGTAAAAATATTCCGCATCTCATGCACGTGAAAAGTGAACATGAAAAGTGTTAATTGCTTCAAGAAGTAGGTGCTGATTAGCTAGTATTTTATCGAACATCCTTCCGACATGTGCTCGTAATTAACACGATACGCCAATAATATTCGCGTTCACGTCGTCACTTTCGGGGCCTACTGGCGCCTTCAATTTTAACCCGTTGTAGCAAAGCAGCTTTGCATCACCGACTGAACTCTTGCAAAACCACATCAGCGCGTGACCAGTGGTAGCGCACCCACGGTCGAATGTCATTTTTTTTTTAGTTTCATACGGAAAGTGCCCCACACTTGAAGCATCTGTTAACATTTCATATCACACAGGGGTAGATACAGTATATCTCCCGGGAAGGGGAGGGGGGGGGAGATTTTAGGAGAACCTGATATATTGCGTTTTTTGTTTTTTTTTTTTTAGTATAAATTAAAATAAAGAAGTAAGGGAGGTGAGGGGCGGTACGGAGATCGGGGCCACGCCTCTGATTTTATCAGTGATATAGCGTATGAAATGCTCGAAAGATACGCATAGTGAAGTACGCGCGCGAAGCGTCCCAACATTGTTAAACCCCAAAATCAAAAACAAACACCACCGAACTCCAGCACAATCGGTCCGTTCACGGAGAAACGATGACGCGCACGAGCTACCTATCTAACATGTATTGTTATCGCAATGTAATAAGCAAGTAAAATCTTGCAGCGCAGGTACGCGCCAGTAGCCGCGGTGCAGCTTTGAAGCTCGTACACGAAGCCGGTTTTTTTGTCTGTGCCTGCAAGCACACGGAGCGAAAGCGGCCTCGTTGCGGCATGACACGCAAGAGTGTTCAATGATGAGTGCCGTGGCTGTCACATACTGCATCTACTAAGAACGGCCAACGTAAACACGGCGTCGGTCGTAAGCAGTAGCCGAAGCAACTGAACGATCTGCCGCTTCTCGTTGACCGTGAGGAAATCTAATAACATTTAGTATAGTTTCCTGCGAACCTTTTTCCAGCATTCCAGTTTCCTCAGACTGGACAACACGGCACACAAAAATATGTCGGCATTTCCGTTCGTATCAGCCGCCACACGTTGATACGTACGCTCCGTGCGTGCACAAGCGGAGCGCGCTATCCTTCAACATGGCGGAAATGCGCGCGGCGGCCGCTAGATGGCACCAGATTTTTGCATAAGGTCTATAACCGCCACTTTTTTCATGCAAGATCTGACAGAAGCCCATAGCGGCATGACAGCTCACTCCTTTCTAGTTTAGCGCCTCCAAGCAGACAATATCTACGAAAAACATGTCGAATGATAGCAAAGTCCATAGCATCTCAGGCGTACCAGATTTGGTTCTGAATACGCGGTGGAAACCATCTCCCAAATAATACTGGAGTACATACCACATCAGGCGTACCCGGTTGTTTTCTGAATAAGTGGTTCACCTCTTCTTGGTTATTTAGGTTGACCATCACGGTTTCTTTTCTTCGCGTTCCTGTTCTCAATCAATGGAAATTTCACTTTAGTGGTTATGTTAAAGAGACTCTGAAGCCCACGTTTCATGAACAAGTCGAAGGAATCCTCGCAATTTGAGTTATATTTTAGCTTTTGTAAAACTTCGCCTTTCTCTTCCGGAAGGCACGACAAGTCACTCACGGTTACTTGTATTGGGTACCTGCAAATAAGCAGTGAAAAGAATTACCATCACCTTTTTCTACATAGATATTCATTATCATATATATTTCGCACTTCACACTGAAAATATAAATCAAATACGTCACTTTATCTCGATATGCTGCTTGCCAGAGATTGTTTTCCTGTGCTTTTTTCATGAGCTACATAAAAAGTAAACCAGCCTGCAAACGTTGTAAAACTAGCCATTAAAAGACCAATGAGGGGGGCACAACCGTGCGGCACCACTGCCGCGTCTGCGCGCCGATTCGCTGCTTGTCAAAATGAGCGCCGCTGAAGACAAGGACACTTTCGCAAACAAGCTAGATAAACGATGCATTGCACATAACGAAAATTGCGCTGACTGGAAAATTCAAAAAACGAAGAATTTTTGACCTTCCGAAACGTGTACAAGTTCCTTGTTTACCATGCAGTATATAGATGTAGCGCCGTTGTCCATGTAGGTACGCAGTATATGACACAATGAACGACCATAAATGTAGGGCATATTTCCATTTCTCGTGTTATCGGTATCTGGTGCCGTCTCTGTTGGCAGTGATGCAGTGATACGAGTAGCAGTCTCATCACGTTTCATCTGTAGCGATGATCTCCCAAGCGATGCACTGATAACTCTTCTGCACATGTTCCGCAAGTGCGTTGGACACATGGCGATTATTTCGAACATTTCGTTGTTGCTATTCCAGTGATCGCGTGCTGTTTTTCAGGACGCGTAACGCTACCAGAATTATAACGCTCTTCCCGACGACCTGGTTTATCGACAACCGCTCATGAGAGAGACTCCATGTAAACAATTATGAGAAGTCCATAGCGACAAACACAGCTCTACAAACATTGCATCCATGCATGAACATGATGACGATGGACAATGCGTCTGGCGTACACCCATATTTCAGGATGCGCCATTTCCAAAACATTTGGCGCAAAACAACGCTGAAACAATGCATGCCGTCTAAAAACATCGTCATAACAACACAGGCGTTACTGTCCCGGACACTACTAGCACTGCACGCAGACTTGTGCATATTACACGAAGTAAAGCGATTAGAGTTACAATTGCATCATTTAAGATGTAATTAATTACTGTGGACAATTACAGCCCCAGAGTAGTAAATAAGCAATTACAGAAATTGCATCGATAACTTTTGCGTTACTCTATGTCAAAAAATTTTATTGCTGTAACAGAAGAACGCAAGGTCACTCAAACTACAACGAACCACGATGGCTCACGTGGTAGAGAGAAGGCTGGAGGCTTGCATGAAGGCTGGGAGGCTTATCTTGGCTGCTCTGATGTAGTGTTACACGTCCTTAACTTTACAACAGGAGTTGGTTTTCAAATTTGTCGCTGTTTCTTCCAAGTTTCCTCGTTAAAAGGTCAGCTGCTACAGAAAACACTCCCTCAGTGCATGCGATGAAAGGAAGGTCAGTGTTATACCGTAGACAAACCTTGTGCACAAGCGAATAGTTGCGCAGTGCTTCGATGTTAGTGTCCATGTCCCTTATTAAGCGTTGTGATTCATGGCTGGTCGCGCTAGGGTAAGGCGTGGCTGGTAAGCCTAAGGTAAAAGTGGAAAAAACGAGCTCAGTAGGAAACCCCCTCTGATAGGACGGGGGGTCCCTACAGGGCGGTCGAGTATTTATCGAGACGAGAACTGCCGTAGAAAACGAGTTACAGCTTGATTTTACTTTCAAAAAAAGTAATTTACTACCGGTCATCAATTACCAGATATGTAATTATAATTGATTATATTACAAAGTGACGGTAACGTGCAATTGATTACAGCAGCTACGTTTCGCAAAGCAAAAGTACAGAAGGGCTTATATGATAGGCTCACCTAGACATTACGCAAAGTTTACGTTCATGGATTGCAGTTTGCATCGGTCACATTCTTCACTAGAAGCTAGCTACAGTGCTCTTTCTTCTGTAATCTTTCTCCCTGCGCTTTTACATTACATCATTACGCACCGCTAATGTTTTGATCATTTTGCCACAAACAGTAACTTCGCTTGCTTTCGATAATTTGACGCAAGCAGTCTACTCGACAGCAGCATCTCCTTCAGCATGGCTAACTAGAGCAGCGCGGAGAGAGTTGGCACATGCATGCGCACTAAAAGTGCCTTAGCCACATTTGAAAAAGTGGCGTGACAATTCCCAGCTCGGCTTCCCTCAGGTGCTTATACATGGACATTATGCTACTGCAGTGCCCGCCAAGAAAAAGCGCCGCAACGGCTGAACATGAATTTTACGCTGTAGAATGGAAAAAAATTAGCAGATCTCAAGTACCATGGGAATCGATGTTATGCGAAGCATGTGGAGGTAAGGTGACTACGTTGTAATTCTTTTATTACGTGAAATGTCATTAAATGGCGCTAAAGATATGTACATATGATGTCCTCACAGATTTATGCGAACTGTCGCACATGTTTCATATAACCAGTTGTTTACAGTTGCGTAATGATGTCAGCAGAGACGTGGGTATTACCAACACCAGAAGCGGTAAGCTGATATGTAGCGCTTGTGATTGCGAGAATGGTAGCCCTGGATAGTGCTACATAAACCAACTACAGTGGATGGCAGTTAAGTAGACGATTGACGTTAACGCGACATCACTCCTTCATCATAGAAGTACGTATGTAATCTTTTGAAAATTATATAGCCCGCACTGCAAACACAATTGACCTCTCACCAACAGAACGCCTGCACAGGGTCTTTTTCCAAAGCAGTTTCGAAACCTGACGTGGCTGTGGTAGAATACTTGATTGCCACGCAGATTGCATGGGTTCGATTCGTGCTGGGACTGATTTCTATATTCTTTGCATTCGTCGGGTCCACGCTGCCGTTGTCAGTTTTAGATGTGAAGCATCTTATGGCGAAGCTTAATCCGGTGGTGGTGTGCGGCGTGACCACCCTTACTGCGCATGCGCAAACCCTTTCAAAAAAATAAAAATAAAAACCTCCTCTCCCCCCCCCTCTCTCTCCTCTAGGCATCCCTCCCCGCGGCAACCACACCCTCACTGCGCATGCGCCTTCCCTCCTCTCTCCTTCTACACTCCCCCTCTCTCCTCTAGGGCATCCCTGCCCACGGCGTCCACACTCCCCTCTGCGCATGCGCGTCCCCCCCTCTCTCTCCTACGCTCTCCCCTCTAGGCATCCCTGCCCGCGGCGCCCACACTCCCCACTGCGCATGCGCGTCCCCCTCTCTCTCCTCTCCTACGCTCCCCCCGCTCTCGCCTCGCGAGGCCGACGCAGGCAGCGTCTGCTAGCGAGTTTCTTGGTTGACAAAACCGACTGCTCGCGCTGCACAACCGTTCACTGGCCACCCCGTATATATGGCAATGTATCTTGACCTCCATGCTGGTGCCGGTGGGAGATTTCTCCTGTGCGTTGTTGAACAATAAAAATTTTCGCAGCGTGCGCGTTAACTAAAGCGGACTGCGGGTCTCTGTGTCCAGTCCGAGTCTTCTGTCTCTCATTGCCCATTAGCAGCGATTGGCATGTTCCAGTAGGAAACACCGCTCCATCACTGCGTGCTTTGCGCCTCCCCAGTTTTCTCTCCTGCGCAACGCTCCCGATGAGCGCCAGCGTCAACGCCGCCGCCAGTGTAAGCGTTAGCGCCCGCTGCTTCACATCTACACATGGTTCCCTTTAGCGGGGAGATGGTGTAATTTTTTTCGTAACGCTCTCGAATTTAAATTACCGATGTCTGTCCTCGCCGTTCCTGGGTATATATAAATTGTCAAACACCTGTGGCGCATACCCGCATACTGCGGTCCGTTGTATACGGGTATAAGCCACACTTGTGTGGAGAAATGTGTTGGATGACGTTTGCGACGAGATTTTGACGTTATTGAAATCACGACCAGCCAAATATATTCGTCAAATCATCTTACACTCCAATACTAACTTTGGTCGATGTCAAGTTAAGGAGGCGATCACGAGAGCACCCAGATGTAGGCGGCAGGGGCGTAGTGAGGAGGGGGGGGGGCGCTATTTTTTCGTGCTGTCATATGCCGCCGACCAAAACAGGCACTGCGCCGCAAATCATCCCGGATTTTTTCTAGAATTGCTTCTCACAGTCGAAAAGACACTTTGTTTCGAATATTTCTGACCCCTGGTGGCCATATATTTATAAATATACAGGGTGTTTCAAGAAATGTGTCCACTATTTTTAAAAAATCAGCAAAAAGCAGCATTTGCTCGCTGTCTTCACATTTGCTTTTTCTGTAGCGGCAGGCATCTTAAGATGGTTGATGACATGATTTGGGACAGTAGTTAAGAAAGTTAAATTAATTAACTTTTTAATTAGCGGAGTTAGGTGGTTAAGTTCAATGGGAGAATTGAAGTCCTTCATGCGAAGAACTCATTTCAGCTTTGAGATTCCGAAAAGGCGGCCTCTAGGAATAATTGCGAAATAATGAAATTCTCCCAAATTCAGCGGCCAAACCGAAACCGAAACGCGGAAGAGCGCAACTTCCATATTCGTCTGAGACGTCCACAATGAGTGAACGTCATTATATCAACCATCAACCGACTTCTTGGTGTGAGTGTGTGGGCTGCGCATGCAGTAGTAGCACGCATGACGCACATACGTTAACGAACGGGGAAGAACTGCACCTCTGTAACCGTTGTCTTGAACAGTGACGTCATTCTAGTCGTCTGCTTGTTGCGCTCATAGGTGCTTGGGTTTCGGTTTCGCCATTGAATTTGCCTGAAATTCATTACGCCACAATAATTAATAGAGGCCGCTTTTTTCGAAATCTCAAAGCTGAAATGGGTTCTTCGCATGAAAGACTTCAATTCTCCTATTGGACTTAACCACCTGACTCCACTAATTAAAAACTTAATTAATTTAACTTTCTTAATTATTGTCCCAAATCACGTTTTCAACCATCTTAAGACGCCTGCCGCTACAGAAAAAGCAACTGTGAAGACAGCGAGCAAATACCGCATTTTGCTGATTTTTAAAAAAATAGTGGACACATTTCTTGAAACACCCTGTATATATGTATATCAGGCTGTGCAGCGCATTGCCGTCATAAATACCTTGCAAACAGAGGCGTCGTGCCTCGCATTGCTATTTTGCGACGCAATGACACGCTGATTAAAGGACTCTCTTAGGCAACCGCTGTCTCCCTGCTACTGTGAAGGAGTAACTATTGTTGACAAAGTGGACGCTCGGGATTAATCTGTAGACAAGATATTACGAATATACCTTCGCGGCTGGGACGTCTGGAACATGAAATGATTATATCTTGCTAGCGGAGGGGCGAAAAAGAGGGTGGTCATTTTTGACGGCTGGCCAAGGACAATTTGTTCTTTTGCCTCTGTGTAGGCAGCAGGGAGTCGTTTTCGACAGAGACCGCCGTCGTTTTACCTAATACCCCTGACACACGGACAGAAGTACCGTACTCTGCAGTAAGCCGCTTTCATTGTTCTGAAGTATCCTTTGCAGAAAGAAGTTGCGGCGATGACAGACGGCACGGTACTAAGTTCTTCAAGTAGTTCGTGGCCTTCACGATTATTTTTATTTATTTTATTTTTATTTCACGATACTGTAGGCCCTAACACGCCGAAGCAGGAGTGGAAAATCCAACAAAGTAAGCAAAAAATCACAGTAAATAAAAAAAATTAGCTCCGCTTTCTGAAATGACCGCCGCCAAAAAATAATAACAATAATAGTGAGTGAAAAGAAAAACGGAGGCGATTCTCGTTAAATCAGCAGCAGAGGAAACATGGTAAAAAAACATGGCTGATTCCTCCGTCATAGGAATTGGTATAACACGAAAGTGAAAAGTGTCTTCACAGAAGTAGTGTTTATTGTGTAGAGTTTGAGAGTTATCTATTGCTGTTTTACAGCTATAGCACCGTTTGACGAGGATGCACCCACGTCGACGCCTAGTGGCACATCTATCGCGACAACTAATGCCCATGTTCATGATTTAACCGCTGTGGTAGTTGAACTTTTTAACCTATACCTGGACACAGCGTATCAAGAATTGCGCGCAAAGATGACATCAACAATCACGTAATAAACACTGGTACCTTGCACTTCTTCAAAACGTCGTCATTTAAGGACAGAAACAGCACGACGTGCGCTCCCAAGTGATGCGGTAACCAACGCCTGTGCTCCTGCATACACTACCCCGCTGCGCTTCCGCAACACGGCAGGCAGAGCTTGAGCCGCAAACGCGCACAGGCGTTCCGCGTCCCGCTGGCCTTCGTCTCGCTCCACCAAGGCCCCACATTCGTCCGTCGACATCATTGCCTTTCTCCACGGCCTACTGCAGCAGTTTATTATTAGTCGGTGCTATCGCACGCGAAGTAGTCGGCGGCGAAACACCGTTGGTGCATGTGAAACCTGCACTACTCAGAAAACGAGCCGTCAGACACTAACACGAAGCGAAAGGCAAAGAACATAACTAGCGCGGCACGTAACTGCGTCTAGGGCGACTCCCCGATGCTAGCGCGGCCAGTGTTTGTTGCTGCTATCAAGACGCTTTCATCATGGCCTCCGAGATTAGCCGGCGGCGCGCCGTTGCTCGCGCCATAGAGTTTCCTATAAATACACTAGAGGGGAACTCTGGCGCTAGTGTCGATGGGGGCTGCAACACACGGCGCTTCAGCCAGCATGGGAATCATGGGTAGTACACATATTTGCCTAGTCTTGCCTAGTCTTCGTTCTTTTGGCTGCGTATGGCCCGAATTCGCTTTGCCGCAATACAAAGTTCAACAAAGGTTTAGCAGTTACGCTTCACCACCTTCACCTTTTTAGGCTCACGATTCAAATATGCTCACGAAGTTCACAACGGTTCATTCTTTTATCCGAAACTGAACGAAAACGCACCAATAAACAAAGCCACAACTGCGTTTGAAGCCGGGAAGCACGAAGACTAGGCAAATCCGTGTACTACCCATCATTCCCATGGTGGCTGAACGATCGCAGCGCCAGAGTCCCCTCTAGTTAATTTTAGGAAACTCTATGGCTCGCGCAGCCGGCTAATCTCGGAGGCCATGCTTTCACCATGACCTGCGAGATTGCGCGGCGGCGCGCAATCTCGGAGGTCATGGTGAAAGCGTCTTGAGGTCATGGTGAAAGCGTCTTGACGACGCAGTTAAAGCATGACGGCCGAGAACAACGTCATATCTGACATCTGGCAGTTCCAAACGTTCCCGCACTCACCGATACCGAACTGTGCAACTGAAGGTGCACAGTCGTTTCGATGCGCACGATATCACGATGGTTGCTCTGGAGGTGCCAGAAGTCCGCACAATGAAGACGCCACTTATCGGGCAAGATCTGCTGAGGCAGTTGCACTGGCGCCAGGAGCGACCGTCTATTACCTTCCGCACCATGCCGTGATCCGTCGAGAGGCTATCACTACAAATATACGCGTAGTGTTCGACGCTTCTTCACACGAACGCGGCGAATCATCGCTCAACGATATCTTAGACCATGGGTCAAGCTTGGTGCCGAGCTCTTGCAACTACTGTTACAGTTCCGAGTGAACCCAGTTATTCTGACAGCGGACATCTGAAAGGCTTTCCTACAAATTTCCATTGGACAAGAAGACCGCGACGCTCTTAGCTTTTTATGGGTCAACCGAACCACTGACAAAGAGGGGATAGGGCCTTCTATCGTTGAATGGCGCATGACCCGTGTGCCATTTGGAGCGTCATCAAGCCCTGTTCCTTCTGGCTGCTACATTGCAGCATCACTTCGAAATGTGGAAGAAGACTGAGCTAGAAACAGCTACACGCCTACTGACTGCATTCTACGTAAACGACCTTGTCATAGAAACTTACACCGACGAAGAGGCTTTTGAAATCTACCGTGCTGCACTGAATATTTTAGCAGACGCAGGTATGGAGCTGAGAAAGTGGTGCTCCAATTCAAGCTTTCATTGTCGCCAATTCCTCAAGGACGTCAACTCCATCGACAATATTGGAGAAACCAGAGAAACAACGAAGTTAATCGGCTTAGTGTGGGACCGCAATGATGACAACATCGTGATCAGCCCATAGTTCCGTTTCAGCGTACGTCTCTGCGCACTCAGCCACGAAACTCACCATTCTACAATCATGCGATAGACTCTACGATCCGTTAGGACTCATTGCACCATTCGCCATTCGAGCAATATTATTGTTCCAACAACTGTGGCAATGAACTCACCGTGGGACGAACCATTACCGAAATACATTGAGAGGCAGTGGGAACGTCGGATCTCTGAATTACCGACCCTGTCCTCGCTGCGCATTCTATGCTGCGCTGTTAGTTCCGATCCTCGGAAGGTTCAACCATTTGAACTTCACCTGTTCTTCGATGCAAGCCCACTGACACAAGGCGTAGATTTCTACACGCGTTACAAGACCAAAAGGGGAAACGTACAAGGTTCAGCTGCTCATGAGTAAGAGCAGGGTCGCACCGCTCAGGACTACCACGCTACCACGTCTAGAGCTGCTTGCGTGCTTGCTGGCTGCCAGTATGTGCAACTACTTACGAGAAATTTCGGAAACAGCCAACTGCCAGAATTCTTTCTGGAGCGACTCGTCGATAGCCATACAGTGGATGGCGGCTGACGCTAAACGATGAAAGACTTTCGTGAGGAACCGTGTTCTCGAAATACAACGTCTCACTTCGGGGTATTCTTGGAGACACTGTGCCAGCAACGATAATCCGGCGGATTTCCTCACGCGTAGAGTCGCAGCCGAGGCATTGACGAACACGCCACTGTGGTGGACCGGTCCTTCGTGGTTGTCGCAGCATCATTTTCAATGGCCTTCGAAGATTTCGTCCACTCCCTCAATAGAAGCTATTGATAGAGACCAGTTAAGTGACATCAGCGTGCCCCACCGCAGTCGTGATACTCCCTGTGCCCCCATGCGAGCCTCTGACTGAAGTTTTGAACTATGAACCTTTTTCCCCATTTATTCCGAGTAACTGCTTGGATCATGAGGTTCAGCCGGAACGCCTCATCGAAGGAACCATCTTCAACAGGACCACTGACGGTTTCAGAGTTGAACGAGGCAGAGATGTCTTGGTTGAAGTTGGTCCAACACACCGCCTTCTCAGGCGACATTGTGGCCCTAGATAAAAGACAACGAGTTCCCAAGTCGTACAGTGTGCTGACTTTACAACCGTTTCTCGACCGTGACCTACTACTTTGTGTTAGAGGCAGGCTTCAGCAGCTTGACGACACAGCGCAGCTTAAGCATCCGATCTTGCTTCCTGCTGATCACCGATTCACCCATCTCTTGGTTGACGCAGCGCATAAACGACTGCTATATGCTGGAATTCAGCTCACCCTCCTAGGGCCTTCGGGAACGTTTTAGGGGCGAAGCTCCTTACGCCGTGGGTCGTTCCATCCTCAGTACATTGTTGTTGTAGCCACCTCGTCTAGATCGTGAAGTGCTCACTAGATGGCGTTGGTGGCGCTCGCTCCATAGAGATACATGGTATGGTATAATTGCATAGAATGTCACTAGATGGCACGTCGGTCTCTCTGTCCTCTACACTGGCTTCGTTTCTCGGTTCATGCCTCAATCATGCCGCAACGAAAAGAACGTCTATGCGCGTAACATTGTCCGTTTCAAGCTACCTTAGAATGACTACTGCAAGTACAGTGGTTGAGTGCTCACTACGCCCTAATTCCTTCTTTTACGAGTCAGCGAAGGGTCCACTACGCGTGCGTAAGGCAACACGTGAACCTACCCAGCTGTTCCTTTGTTGATGCTTTTGCAAATGATTATTATTAAATACATATGCCTGGGCGCTTTGTAATCAGTGGGCATTTAAAACACACACTCGCTGCAATTCACATGTTTTACGCCTGGCGCGATTCCACGCTTCTGCCATGTAATCTTACATGCGTTAAGAAGACTCCTTCCACTACATGACATTCATATAGTGTTTTTTTCCTGAAGCTGGTTCAAGCAGTAGCGCGGCTTCGTGATAGGACACCTGCTTGCCACGCAGACGGCCTGGGTTCGATTCTTACTCGACTTTTTATGATTTATTTTATTTGCATCTTTCTCGATTTTTCGGTCATGGACACGATGATGATCTTTCGCTCTCTACCAATGACACCGACGCCGAAACCAAAGCCGGAATTTTTGTGAAACAAGCTCTTTAGTGCTATTGCGTTAATATATTAGGGGCCCATTCGTGAGACTTCGCGTCCTCTCACAACCACGTAGTCTATAGTCCAACGGAAAATTTTACACTTTACTTTCGGTTCACTTTACTTTCGGTTCATATATCCATTTATGCCGATGACATATGTGTTTGGACGTCAGGCGTAACACGGCCTCAAGTACGTGCGAAGCTCCAAAAAAGCCGCGATTTCTATATCGGCGTATCTTAGGGAACAAGGCCTCGAGATTTCACCTGAGAAGTCTGCGTTGGTCGCATTTACGCGAAAGCCAATGACGGCATATGCCATATCTATCAATGGGCAAAATGTTTGTTACGCCAGGACGCACAGATTCCTGGGCGTCATCATCGACAGAGACCTTTGCTGGAGTTCCCATGTGGCCGCTCTTAAGAAGCGCCTGACTGCCATCTCACATCTCTTCAAATTCCTCGGAGGGAAAACGTGGGGTACATCGGTGCACGCTATGTTGCAATTATACCGGACTCTGTTTGGTATCTGCGGTATAGTCTCCCAGTACTGACGAACACGTGCAAAAGCAACTTGCGTATATTAGAAAGTGCTCAAGGTTTGGCACTTAGAGTTTGTCTCGGACTGCCACGCTGTACGTCAACAGCGGAGACCATTGCCATTGCAAAGGACTATCCTTCCAGTATTCATATAACCTTGGAGGTGCTTAGAGCACACATCAGACATCTTGCTCGCGCCCCTGCCCACCACCTAGCCTCGCTTCCACTAGACCGGCCCGGTGCCTCCTTTAGCAAGAGAATTTCGGCTTACCAAGGGTGCCTTCCAACAGCCTACACGCCTCCTGAAAGAATCCTGACACCCCCTTGGTGCCTGGAACAGCCGAAACTTCGTTTGACAGTGCCAGGAATTCGCAGGAAGGCGGAGCTGTCATCACCAGCTTTAAAGCAGCTGTCTCTGCTGATGCTACAGGAGGAATACGCAGAACACATTAAACTCTACACAGATGGATCGACAACTGTTAGGGGATCCGCAGGAGCTGTCATTTTCCCAGCAAAAGCCGAAACATACAGCTTTACAACGTCTCATAGGACCACGTCGACTGCTGTGGAGCTTGCGGCACTCCGTAGCGCACTTCGAAGGATTGAACTCGAGTCACCACAAAAATGGGGTATATTTACAGACTCGAAGTCAGCCCTACAGTGCCTATCATCAGCTCTACGTCGTGGTGCGCAAGACCAACTTGTACTGGAAACCAGAAAATCCTACCAGGTCTTAAAAGAGAAAGGGCATGACATTACTTTTCAGTGGCTTCCAGGCCACTGTGGCATTGACGGTAACGAACATGCCGATAATTCTGCAAGGAATGCTTATGAAAGTGGCGTGAAAGAAGCCATTCCACTATCAAGAACTGATGCAGCATCCAAGATTCGCGCGCTCGCGCGTGATGTAATGCATTCAATGTGGAACACGTCCGGTTTCCCTGCATACCCGCCTTCACCGTCTGGATCCGTCATTTCAACTTGAAGTTCCTTTCGGACTATCCCGATCAGAAACAACAGCCCTGTGTCGCCTATGGCTAGGGGTGTCATTCACGAACAGCTTTGCGCACCGCATCGGAATGGCTGACAGTGCCGCTTGTGATCACTGTGGTCGCGAGGAAACCATTGCGCACGTGTTGTGTCATTGCCCGCACTACAGCTCCCAGAGAGAACAGCTCTCAGCAGCCTTAGCACGTCTCGATGACCAGCCGCTTTCCGAACAATCAATTTTGGAGTATCGGAACGTTCCAGCTTCCAACCGGAAGGCGACAAAGGCGTTGCTGAAGTTTCTGCGGTCAACAGGACTCGCTAAACGGCTATGACACTCCTGTGCTCGAGTGTGTGTGCGTGCGGTTTATTATTTTTTTTCTAGCTCTTTTCTATCTCTTTCTTTCCTTCCTTATCTTTCTATTCCCCCTTACCCCTTCCCCAGTGCAGGGTAGCAAACCGAAAATTTTCTTCAGGTTAACCTCCTTGCCTTTCACTTAACCTCTCTCTCTCTATTTACACTTTACTCATTGTTCTAGTCACTGGCTTGCGGTCAAGGAGTCCTCCCAATTTCCCTCACAGGCAGTTGATCCTTACATTACATGCACCACACATAATTAACACCGGAGCTCTTTAAACCGGCCGTAAAAACTTCGGTGTACGCAGCAAACCACAAGTGGAT
>JALIZH010010976.1:0-46330 GCA_030522465.1 Rhipicephalus appendiculatus
GTAGAGTCAAGCTTTTAAATGAGAATTTAGTATATATATATATATATATATATATATATATCAGGGGCGTTGCCAGGGGGGGGGGGGGGCTTATGGGGCTTCAGAGACCTCCCCCCCAAAAGGCGAAAAGCTTTTTTTAAGGCGAAAGCCTTTAATGTCTCATGCTCACGTCCGTCCGGTGTCCGTCCGGCGTCCGTCCGTCCGGTGTCCGTCCGTCCGTCTGTCTGTCCGTCCGGATGTCCGTCTGTCCGTCCGTCCGGATGTACATCTGCCTGTCCGTCCGGATGTCCGTCCGTCCGTCCGTCTGTCTGTCCGTCCGTCCGTCCGGATGTCCGTCTGTCCGTCCGTCCGCCCGTCTGTCTGTCCGTCCGGATGTCCATCCGTCCGTCCGTCCGGATATCCGTCTGTCCGTCCGTCCGTCCGTCCAGATGTCCGTCCGTCCGTCTGTCTGTCCGTCCGTGCGTCCGGATGTCCGTCTGTCCGTCCGTCCGGTGTCCGTCCGTCCGGATGTCCGTCTGTCCGTCCGTTCGTCCGTCCGTCTTTCCGTCAGTGGAATGGCCACACGCTTTCGCCGAACACACTTTGGAATGTACAAAGTGTCCTTCAATTTTTTTCGTGCTGTCATGTGCCGCTGAACAAAACAGCCACCTGCGCAGCAAATCATTGCGGATTTTTTCTAGAATTGCTTTTCACAGTCGAAAAGACACTTTGGTGCGAGTAATGCTGATCCCTGGCGACCGTATATATATATATATACATATATATATATATATATATATATATATATATATATATATATATATATATATATATATATATATATATATATATACGGTGAAGTAGACACGGGTACGAAGCGATTTATTGACATTTCGGCCGCGGGTCCGGCCTTCATCGGAATGTTTCCGAGTGGAAGATGTGCATCGCTTCTGGGGCCTCACGTCACCCCTCCCACTCAGGATCATGTTACATAAAACGCAGATTGGCAGTGCCACTATCACTGTGCAGTGCCACTATCAACGCCAGCGTTTCAAACTCCAAGGCACATGGGAGATGATGGAAAACCGCAGCACTGTTCAGGTGGTGGAGTGTCAGCTTCTGGTAAGGGACGTATTTGGTTAAGAAATAACTCACAGGGCCCCTTATGCGCCAGCGTCGGTCGGCTCGAAGGCAAAGACCATCTTTTAGGGGCGAAGCTCCTTAGGACCTAGCCTTGTCTTCCGTTGTGGTCATTGTTAGAACCGTTGCTACAGTCGAAACATGTGAGACACACACACACACACAAAATGTTTTACGATAGACTTCAACGTAGACATAGGCTAATTATAAGAAAAAAGATCGCTGTTCCTGGCGAAAATGACCTATAGAGAAGGGTATTGATGAGTTCATCTCTACCAAAATGTGCCTAGAGGTTGAAGCTTCTCAAGAAAACCTATAACACGAAGGCACACGTCGAGCACTATATGTCCCAACAAATTTCCCATATTAAAATGGTATCTTGCCACCGGTAAGATGGCAGGCTCTTGGATTCACTCTCGAAGCATATCGTCCACTCGAGCAATTTTCTAAATCCTGGCACACAAACGGAATGTGCGCGTGTTTTAGATGCGAAGCATCTTATGCTCGGGGCTGTCCGTCCCTCCCGCGTCCCGCGTCCCCCGTCGGCCGTCCCGCGTCCCGCGTCCGGCCACTTTCATCAAGTAGGGAAGCACCCATTATGCGAACCAGAACACTGTAGTAATATGAAGGCCGTCAACCACTACTACAGTCACCAGAGTCATGGCCGAGAGCACAGAGAGGCTGCTAAGCAATGGCTAGGCAGGTGGTGTCTGTCGCCCAGGTTGACCCCATTCCTTGAGTCATGGCCGAGAGCACAGAGAGGCTGCTTAGCAATGGCTAGGCAGGTGGTGTCTGTCGCCCAGGTTGACCCCATTCCTTAATCTTGCTTGCATATGTTTGGAGGGGGGCTTAGTCTGTCCCTCCTTCCCGCGTCCCACACCACCACAGTGCATGCGCGTCCCCTCCCCCTCTCTCTCCTAAGCTCACCCCATTTCTCTCCTCTAGGAATCGTCTGCTCTACGGAGCGGCCCTCGCGTCCCACAGCGCATGCGCGTCCCCTCCCCTGTGCTCTCGTACGCTCACCCCCTTTCTCTACTCTAGGAATCATCTACTCTACGGAGCGGCGCATGCGCGTCTTCTCCCCCTCTCTCCTCTTGGAATCATCTACTCTACGGAGCGGCTCCGGCGTCCCACATCCCCACAGCGCATGCACGTCCCCTCCCCCTCTCTCTCCTCTCCTACGGTGCCCCCCGTCCTTTCCTCTAGGAATCCTCTACGGAGCGGCGCGAACGACAGGTGGTGTGACAGCTGCTTACTCCGCTGGGGGGTGCCACGGTAGTTCCGCGGTATGAAAATGACGGAGCGCGCGCGCCTCATTCTCTCTCCTGCGCAGAGCCGCGATGAGCTCCCGGACCACTGCCCTGAAATGAGAGCGGCGACGTTCTTCCCGATCAAGCTAATTATCTCCCCGCTGCTTCGCATCCACACATGGTTCCCTTTAGCGGGAGATGGGGAATTTTTTTTATGCCTCTTTCAATAACCTCTATCTCTCTCTTGTATGGCGTTATCTACGTGTTTCTTGTACAGCCGTGTTGCATGAGAAGGTCCCATACAGAAGGATGGAATCCCACGTCTTGTGCTTGACGTCGATATACACGACCAGCATGCCGACGATAGTCTTATTTGGACTCTCGGCGATGCAAGTTGGTTCGTGGTGGTAGGCGGTGGTCCGGCGGTGACTTCTCTGGCTGTATCTCAAGACTGCCTGAGTTAGGTCTGCAGTAAATGCCATACCTCTGTCAGTAATGAGAACCTCAGGGGCGCCGTGAAGCAGGACGATGTTCTCAACGAAGCACTTGGCTGCCTTGGCAGCACTGCCTTTGGGCAGGGCCCTTGTCTATGCGTAGCGGGTTAGGTAGTCGGTAGCTACGATCATTGATTTCTTTCCAGAATTCGACATCGGCAACGGCCCCAGTCAGTCCATCCCGATTCGCTGGAACGGGCAGCGAGGTGGCTCGATGTGCTGCAGAAGTCCGGCTGGCCTAATCGGTGTTGTCTTCGGTTACTGACAATCTCGGCAAGTTTTTATGTAGTGGGTGACGTCGGCAGTGAGGCGAGGCCAGTAGTAGTTTACTGGTATCCACGGGAGCGTGCGGGAAAACCAAGGTGTCCGAGTTTCGGGTCGTCATGTCGAGCTTCCACAAACCCTGCTCGTAATGCTGAAGGTATACCGAGCAGGTAGTTCGCTCGAAGCGGCGAGATGTTCTTTTTTAGGAGAACGCCTTTCCGCAAAAAAAAAAAACGACGCCAGTCCTCGCTTGAATATCTCTGGAAGAACGGTGACCTTACCCTCGAGGTATTTCACAAGAACGTTGAGTTCCGGGTCGGCTCGCTGTCGTTTGGCGAAGGCGTAGGCACCTAAGGTCCGCAAGAAGCAGTCACCATCCAGGTCGTCCTGCAGCGGTGTGTCAACAGGGGCACGAGGCAAGCAGTTGGCGTCAGAGTGCTTTCACCCGGACTTGTAAACGAAGGTAATGTCGAGTTCATGGAGTCTCAGATTCTACTGTGCAAGGCGAACGGTCCTTCTAGTTAGCTAGCGAACACAAGGCGTGGTGGTATCTCACAACTGTCATAATAATAATAAAATCTAGGCTTTAACGTCCCAAAACCAGGATATGATTATTAGAGACGGCGTAGTGGAGGGCTCCGTGCACTGACAACGCACAGTACACGGGCCTCTACCATTTCGCCTCCATCGAAATGCGACCGCCGCGGCCGGGATCGAACCCACGACCTTCGGGTCAGCAGCCGAGCGGACTATCTCACAATTTTGAAAGGCCTGCCATGAAGATACTGGCGAAAATTTTATGTAGGCGCAGGTGATGCCAAGGTACTCCTTTTCTGTAGTGAAATAGTTGGCTTCCGCTGTAGATAGTGACCAGCTAGCATAATTCACAACTTTTTCTAGTACGTCAGTCCTCTGAACGCACTAGGATGGCTCCGAGCCCTACGCTGCATGCGTCGGTGTCGATTTCCGTATCGGCGTGTTCGTCGAAGCGCGCAAGTACCGGCGGGGTTTGCTGGCGTCGTTTCAGTTCTTGAAATGCTTAGATTTGTGCTGTTTCCCCTTGATTTCCACGTCAGTTTTCGTCAGGTGATTTTGTGGCTCGGCGACCTGTAAAAGCCCCTTGACGAAGCGTCTGTAATAGGTGCACAGCCGACAAATCGGCGTATGGCCTTCTTGTCGGTGGGAGGTGTGAATGCAGCGATGGTTGTTGTTTTTTGTGGGTCGTGGTACAGTGCCTAGAATATACTGGCTTGTGTGCCGTGCGCCCACCCTTTTCGATGGAGAAGACTGGCGCCGGTTAGGAATAATGCCCGAAGTGGCCACCAGGGGCGCTGACATACGGGTGAGTGCGGACTAAGCGTGTCTTCTGCTTCGCACAGCAGTTTTGGAGCTGTTGCGGCCATTTCTGTGTTTGCTTTTTTAGTGTTACTATCGCGTCCCGTTTTGCTTTTTTAGTGTTACTATCGTGTCCCGTGGTTCTTGTTCGTGTCGTGAAAGGGTGAGTCTGTGGTTGCGGCGTTTCTGTGCCTGTCACTACGATAACTATGCGGTGGATCTAAAAGGATGTCGAAGCCAAAGTGACATAACGAAAGGACTTGCTTCGTCCCGTTCTGCAGAAGTCATTACTGCTCGAACAAAGAGCGTATATCATTATTGACGGCCCCATCTGATGAAGTATATCTCGCGGAATGGCACGGAAGAATAAAAAGGGTGCACAGAAGGAGGATAAGAACTGCTGTGGTTTGCGAAAAGCATTTTGAATACAGTTTGATGGAGCACGCGCAGTCACCCACACCATGAACGATGTAGTGAACGAGATCTCTCGCGACAAAGCACACCTAAAGCCTCACGCGGTACGCACAGTATTCCCTGAATATTCTCAACAAACTGTCGCCAAACTAACAGCAAAGCGACAAATTGTGCCATGTAGGCATTTCAGCAAAGCGCCGCAGGAACGCGTGCCTCTGAAGCGAGCTCGGCCGTTGAAGGATCTTATGTCTAAAATAATGATTCTGTACCTGAACATTGCACCACACCCTGTGGATCCGAAATAGCAAGTTCGCAAAATGCTGTAGCTCAACGCCCACAATGCACCACTAAAAGTCGCCATCCATCCTCTGACCTCGCTATCCCTGTCGCTTGGCTGAAAGTGCCGTCCTTGCTAGAACAGTAGCCCATGCTCTGTGAAAGGGAAGTGAATAACATCTCCACTCTGTTCATTGACAAAATGGTGTACTTCGAAAACCCTTTGCCTAAACGACAATCGTAGCTACGGTGTACCGCAAAGGACGAGAAAAATCAAGGCATGTCCTCACGCGTATTGAAAAGGCCGAATCTCTTAGTAGGGAAGTTTCAATATATTTTTGTGGTGGTTGTGGCTTCATCGAAACACAGCCCTACGTACTCCTTTTTTGTGTGTAAAAGGAAAATTCGCTTTTCTTACACCCGGATGCGCAATGCTAAAGAGACTGCGGAGGTGATGGGCCAGGCCCGTCGCCAGGAATTTTTTCGGGGCCGGCCCACTTTTTGATGGCCTTGAAAAACACCTATTTGCATTATTTTTTCGCGGTAAAACACCCCTCCCCCCCTGCAACCGAATTTCAGGGTGGGCACGGGCCCCTAGTGTCCCCCCCCCCCCCCCCCATGGCTACGGGCCTGTGATGGGCACATAGGTGGTCCGCGCTTTTGCGGTTTTGGGAAGTTTTGAAAGTTCTGGCTTTCTTTCTTCCTCTATTTCTTCATTTCTGTCTCTCGTCTTTTAAATGCGAATGCATTTCATAGTCGGGAGGGCTATGTCAGGCATCCGGCGTTGTGCGGCGTTGGCGTTGTGCGGCGTTGGCGTTGTCCGCGGCAGGTGTTTTCTCTCCGCTCTGAGTGGAGAGGAGGAGCGCGCTCTGACGCGCGAGGGCGCTCGCATCGCGGGAGCTCGGCGGAGCTATATATGAAAAAAAAATTTTAAAAAAAAGAGAGTGAGTGGAGAGGAGGAGCGCGCTCTGACGCGTGAGGGCGCTCGCATCGCGGGACCTCGGCGGAGCTATATATGAAAAAAAAAATAAAAAAAAGAAAAAAATATAGAAAAACAAAAAAAAAGCAAAAAAAAAAAAGGCGCTGCGCCGTGCTCCCACCGGGCTGCAGAAATTAGGCGCCTTTTTCCTTCTTCGAACCCCAACCACCATATATAAATGGAGTGAAGCGCGCGCGAAATGCATTCGCATTTCCTCACGATTCCCTTCGGGGAGGTGGGGGCATTTTTTTTTTGTGTGTTTGTTCAGTTATATTTCTTTAATTATTTTTTTTCTCTCTTTCTTTCTCTTTCTTGGTCTTACTAGGCAGTGAGTGCTGCGCCGTGCGGTGCACCAGCCGCTCCCACATAGAAAGGACTCCGGCACCGTACGGAAGTGACATCATGCATTTTCCGGTTAGGCGCACCGTTTGAATCAGTGAGAAACTATATGGTTTGAATATACCATGAATTCGCCCAAGTGGCATGCGACTTTCAGTAGCCTCTCTATCCCGTCAACCAGACTTGCTGCTGCGCTGCTGGTAGTTCTGTCTACAGGCCTTGTGATGTTGCACGTCTGATGACCCTCGCAGAATTGACACTATTTACTGCGATACTCTGTTTTAAGAATCAATGTACTTTCTCGGTGAGATGCAGGCGCACACCCAAATTTAGGCGCAGCTGGCTGCATAGGTTTCTTCGGCATCTGCATCTGAAATGCTAATTTGCACGGATTATCAAGGCTCTGGTGACAGGAAGAAGCGCTGCAACCAAGGGGGTTTCATAACCTCCTTGGCTGCAACAGACGTGGTCTCAGAACTGAGTCAATGGGCGCCTAGATTTCGCCAACGGCTCGTGGTGGTGTACCATCGCGATGAAAAGAAACGCGAACAGCGTAAAGCGTGGCTCTCGGTACAGTCGAACTTCAACGTGCCTTGACTATCACTGGGCTAATCTGTGCTTTCGACCGGCGTCATTGTAGCGCTGGAATTTCGCTCCGGCTAGCACTATCGCATTGCGCGTGTGTTCCGAGTGCAAGACATGACAAAAGCTGATCACCGCTGTCTTAGTCTCTCCAAGCATTCTGGCTCTTGGTATGTCGATTCCTTGTGTTCGTATGCGTAGGTTTGCTAGGAGAATTTCCCGGGCCTTTGTTGGGAGTCAGACTATGTATTACTCCTTTTCGTGTGCCGTCTTCTACGGCTGCATAGGCATTGACAGCATGCCAATCTTCCGTTGAGAGTGAGGGCCATGATTGCTTATTTGATATTTGCCACGTTCTGGTCGGGAGTGGAGATGATAAATATATTGGATGCTGACTTCCAGCCACAGCAGAAATTGGCTGCCGGTTATCTTACCATGGACACGCGTTCGCTACTGCTTCTGCAATTTGCAGGTGCCGTTAGTTCCCTAAGAGGTAGCGCCAGACATGGCCTTACGACGACTTTGAAGTCTTCCTTGAGGAGCGGTGGTAGCTTTGGCTTCCGCGGTCTTCTGTGCGCCGTAGGTTGTGAAAGTGATTTGGATGGTGGACTCAAAAAATCATAGTCTCCCTCAGTTGTGAGGTTTTTTTCCTGGCCTTCGCGAGAGCTTTCTTTTGACAAAGAGTAGAGGGCGTGTGTCACCCTCCATCATCCTCGCGTTCCTTGCTTTCCAGATGTTCCGCCATTCCCTTCGTTGTTTTGGTGGGTGATGCAATCTCCCACTTCGCTCTATTGGCATTCCATTTCAGCCTGGTCCAAGTCGCGGTATCAGGTTGTGCCTTCTGGTCTGTCTTTGGTCATGTAGCCTTATTAAGGCGAAAGCCTTTAATGTCTCATGCTCAAGTCCGTCCGTCCATCCGTCCATGTCCACCGTCCGTCCATCCGTCCGAGCCCTGGCACGGAGCTAGGTGGCCGCCGCGGCGCGCAAACGGACGCCGGTTGCGTCGGACTCTACAGCGCTCGCGCTTTGCTTGCATAGCGTCGCTGTGCCCAGCATTTCCAATCATGCAAGGAGGGAGATGCGCGCATCGCGTTCCATTCTGACCGACCCCATCTCAATGGACACAGACGTTCGCGGAACACACTTTGGAATTTACAAAGTGTCCGTCAATTGAAGCGCTGGAACGCGGATGGCGTCTACACGATGCGCAAAGCTCGAGAATACGGATGCATGCGAACGGAGGAAGATTAGTCTCGCGTCTCTCTGCGATTCGCGGTAAAAAAATTAAAAAAGAAAAGATGCACACATTCCGTTTGTGTGCCAATCCCACTGAGAATGTAAAAGAGAAAGAAGACATGGCATAGTCAGTCGACTCAGGCAGGCAGGCAAAGAACTTTATTAGTATCTGGAGGCGGCGCTCGAACCCCCTTAGGGGACGACACCGGTGGGCCACTCCCACGACGGGACGGGGAGGTTGAACTCCACGGCCATGTCGCGGGCCCTCTGGATGGCCCTAAGCTGGTCTCCTTTGTCGTGGCTTGTGAGGAGATGGTTCCAGTCCGCCTCCGTAGAGGGAGACTCGCTGCTCTCGCGCAACGCAGGGCATTGCCACAGCATGTGGTGTAGAGTACATTTGGGGTGACCACAGCGCGGGCACCTCGGATCTATGTCATCCATGTATTTCGAGCAATTTAGAGGCGATGCATACGCCTCCGTCTGTAAGAGTCGTAGAGTGATGGAATGAGGTCTTGTTAAGTGTGGGTGCGGGAGTGGGTACTTCCGCCGCTCCAACTGGTAATGTTTGCAAATTTCATTAAAAGTTAGCAACGGATCTTTGAAGTACAAAGTAACGTCCTCAGCCTTCGAGTGGTTCTCCCCGACGTGGAATGCGAGACCTCGCGCCCGGGAGTGAGCCAACTCGTTGGTATTAAGGATGGTTCCGTGTACGTGTGGGCCAACGTGTGCCGGGAACCAGATTATGTGCTTTTTGTCTGACCAATTGGCAGCAGAGAGAACGCGCGCGGCTTCCCGACAAACAGCCCGTCATGAAGGCCCGTGCGGCTGCGCGCGAATCTGTGTAAATGGCGGTGCGATCGGTGGCAGCGAGAGCTAGTGCCACAGCGACCTGCTCGGCGCGATCAGCGTTTGAATTTAATAAAGTCATAGACGACAAGTGTTCGCCTTTGAGTGTGGTAACTACCGAGACAAAATGGTCCGTATAGCCGTACTGCGCTGCGTCTACGAAGGCCACGTTATCCTCCATAGCGGCTGCGTTACTGAGTAGGGCTCGCGCCCGTGCCTGACGTCTCCTCACGTTATGTGTGGGATGCATGTTACGGGGTATTGGGGATACTGTAAATTTTGCGCGCAGGTCTTCGGGGAGCTGCCGCGGAGATTCTTGGGTTACGGGTGATTTGAGCCCGAGGTGTGCTAGTAACCGTCGCCCAGCTGCAGTGGAAGACAGCCTTACAATTTGAGATACTTTTTGAGCTTCTACAATTTCGTTGAATGTGTTATGAATGCCTAGCTCGTTGAGCTTGGCTGTGCGGGTGCTGCCCGGTAACCCGAGCACCTGTTTAACGGACCGGCGGATGATCACGTCGAGACGGCGTACGTCTCCTTTTTGCCACAGGTAGGCGGGAGCCACATAGTTGATGTGGCTCATGAGGAACGCGTGGAACAGTCTGCGGAGATTCTCCTCAGATAGTCCCCCGCGCCTGTTAGCTACTCTGTTAATTAATTTAGCCATTGCTTCGGCCTTCTTGGAAATATGAGTAATACTGATGTCGTTATGGCCGTTGGCCTGAATGACCATGCCTAGAATGCGAACTTGGTCCACCGTGGGGATGGGTGTACCGTCCGCCGTCAGGACGTTGATCCCCGCGTATGCGTCTCTGCGCGCCCTGAATTTCGGGCGGTATAGGAGTAATTCGGATTTCTCTGCCGATAGCGAAAGACCAGCCTGCCGTAAGAACGTTTGTACCGTGTTTATCGCGTCTTGCAGTCGCTCCTCGATATGGCCGTCACTGCCGCTCGTACACCAGACGGTGATGTCGTCTGCGTAGAAGGCGTGACTGATGCTGTCGATCTGTGAGAGTTGTTGCGACAGAGCGCGCATGGAGAGGTTGAACAGGAACGGAGAGATCACGGCCCCTTGGGGTGTGCCCCTCGGTCCCAGGTTGAACTGCTTCGAGCCCATCGAGCCGAGTTGGATTGTAGCCGTCCTGTCGCGCAGAAACGACCTAACGTAGTTGTAGAAACGCGTACCTAATCCTGCCTCGCGAATCGAGTCGAGGATGTGAGAGTGCTTTACGCGGTCGAATGCCTTCTCGAGGTCGAGCGCTAGGATGGCTCTAGTGTCTCTGGTGATCTTATCCATGAGCTCGTAGTTGAGCATCAGCATTACACCCTGCGTGGACAGGGACGGGCGAAAGCCAATTTGGTTGATCGGTAGAATCTGACGCTGCTCTACGAATTTTGTGACTCGCTTGAGTATTACGTGTTCGGCCACCTTACCCACGCAGGACGTGAGCGAGATGGGATGAAGTGAGCCTAGCGCTAAGGGTTTACCCGGCTTAGGGATAAGTATGACGGTTGCCTCGCGCCATTCAGGCGGTACGTTACCTGTCTCCCAGATTTTGTTAATGTACTCGGTGAGAAGTTCTATGTCCTCCTCGGCGAAATTTTTAAGAAGCTTATTCTTTATGCCGTCGGGGCCCGGGGCCGAGCGGCAGTTGAGTTCGGAGAGGACCACCTTAACCTCGGCGCAAGTGAAGGGCGATTCTAAGGGATCCTCCTCCGTAGCGTCCGGGGCAGGCGGGTAATCGGATGGGGAGCTAGGTTCGGTACATAGGTAACGCGCAGCTAGCTCGTCGGTGATTTGAGTGTCGGTCTTACCCGAGACTTTGAGTTTGTGTCTATCGTGAACTGTTGAGACGCTTTCGATGGTTTGTCACCTAGTAAGTGTTTCAACAGGTTCCGTTTGGCCCTGATTCTCATTTGACCATCAACCGAGTTACACACTTCGTCCCATTGCTGACGCTCTAGGTTTCGGCAATGTTCCTCGATTTGACGATTGAGGTCAGCTATCTTTTTACGAAGATTACGATTGAGCTTTTGCGTGCGCCATTTCGCGTGCATTGATTTCTTAGCTTCGAGTAGGTGAGCTAGCCGGCTATCCATGCGCTCGAACTCCAGTTCGGTTTCAACGTCCTTAGTCGAATTTGCAACGTCCTCTTTTAGTCGTGCAAGGAGTTCCGGTAGGGTTTCATAGTGAGTGTCGTCGCGTTTCCTGAGCTCTCGAAAGCGATCCCAGTCCGTTATGCGAAACTGTCGGATTTTGTTTGTAGAGACGTTTACGATCGTCTGTATGATGTAATGATCACTCCCCAGATTCTCACCCAGGTTAGTCCACGTGGGTTGTCCCGCGCGCCTAACCATAGTGAGGTCCGGGGTGCTATCACGCGTAACCGAGTTACCTACCGCCCACAAGCTTTCGCCGAACACACTTTGGAATGTTCAAAGTGTCCTTCAATTTTTTTAACTGTTATTTTCAGCGCTTTCGGCCGAGAATGGGACGCCGCAGGCGCTCTTGTTGGAGCCGCTGGAGTTTTCGCCATCTAGCGCTACCGCGCCGTCGACGCTTGCTGCGTCTCAGGCGCAGGCGTCTCGTCGCCGCTGCGTTTTTCACGCGGTCATAGCGGACATATCCTCCTGCAAAAGCGATGTGAAAAGGCTGCTCATAAGGAAAAATGGCTTGGTAGCTACTGCAAAAGTATAAGTTGGTTATTTAAGCCTAGGGATACTCTTGCTTCAGCGCGGTAAGATAAGAGGCGTTGACGGAGACGAAGTCGCACATATGCCACACACGATCACACACAGATCAATCAGCCTCTGTCACTACAGACAACAGCACAGCGAAGATGCAGTGTTGGCCTACCAGGCTACAACAAGAGAGGAAGGGCAAGAAATGTCCCGGTAGGCAAAGGCGCTCTGTTGAACACCTCTGGAAGTTGAGAAGGTACCCGTTCGCTTGCGCAACACCCAAGATCGCAGAGCTAAACAGCACTAAATTCTGCTGGTAGCGGAACTGGCGCGTTACCTCTTTATCGAACACTGTGCATACAAACGTTATGGGTCATTGAGTGAGATGTTACTTTGTTTTGCGGTGCGATGACATTAGTGAATTTATTTAGTTGACGAATGTTTTCTCCGCTTGCCCGCGATTTTGTTCTTGACTCACAGGCGTCTGCTGTGAGATGCTTCGTATTCTTTCTATGCACCAATATGCCTCTAGATGGCGGTACACTGCTCGGGCACAATCACGAAGCCAATTTCACAGATGGGACATGTGCACTTGAGCGCAAAACAACGACGGTGATGCAAATTGGTGCGGTGGACGGTACGACAAGCGAGATCTTTTTTCTTGTGCTATTATACAAAAGCATCCATAGGTATGGCTAGTCCCATGGTAAACTGTATCAGATATGCCTGTCTAGATTTTGATTATTGCGTATGCTTTCGCCATCTCTTGGCGTCGCCACTGTGATCTGAGGCATTTTAGGGTAGATGCATGCCCACTCAAACATTTACCTCTTCAAATAGAGTACAAGTTCCTGATTCTTGAAATAAGCGCCCGCGATCACTATCACTTCTGAAAAGCAGGTCAGAGGCCAGAGACCCGAAGGAGTGTTTCGTCAAAACGGCCTTCTCCGGGCCGCTATGGCTGCGGCACTCGCACGGCGACTGACAAAAAGACGGGAGAGGAGGCCCAGACGACCAGCATCGACAAGTGCTGGTCGGTGGCAGTGCTGGCCTTCGTCATGACCGCCTTGTACACATCACCGAACCGCTGCTCCGGCTTCTTCTTGGTCGGAATAATGGAGCTGGTGAACGTCGAACGTGGCCTCGCTTCTTGGCCTGTCAGTCTCATCGGCACTCTCCTCGATTGCGGAGGTGAGCTTTTAGAGCGAAGCTCTTAGGCGCCCATTCCTACGTTGAGCGCCGTTGGCGTAACCTGCAGAGCGAACGAGTGCGAAAGAGAGCAAACGCTGAGCGCAGCGGTGGATGAAGCACTGCGATAGGGAGGAGAGCGCGAGGAGGAAGCAACGACAGTGGCGAGATGACAGGTTCCGAGGCGGCTCCCCGCGGCGGCTACCCGCGGCGGGCGGCTACCCGCTGCGCCACTGTAGTGCGCGCCGACGTTTGTCGGCTACTGCAAACCAACCGACTTTGCTGCATAAAAAAGACTGGTAGGGTAGTCGCAGCAGATGGTTTTAAGTTCTTTTTTCTTAGTACTTTATTTTCTAGACTACATATCGAGGTTAAAAGAGGTAAAAATATAACAATGCCACTGGCTGAGATGCTACTATGTCCGCAACAATGAATCGCATTACTTTTTGCAGTGGCGCACACCGTACGCGGCGGTTGACCACTACGCCACAAAAAATTGGATGTTGTCATGTCATAACAGCTGTAAAACAGGGCCTGCTGCAAGACTGATCAATTCTACTTTAACCAAAATCTGCTGCCTGCAACCACTCAAAGTAAACCGTGATAAATAGCTCGGCATATTCCGTCCGTAGGGTCGCGGACGACGTACGGAAGGCGTGAATGCCCGGTGCGTGGTCACATCTTGTGCCGTTCCTTGCGGAATGCATGGATGAACCTCGTGTGGATCAGTTGTAAATTACCACGCCCACGCCTCCTTTCTCCGGTGTACATGAACGTTGAGACTTAAGATTTTGATGCCAATTCATTCTCATAGCCTCATGCGATAAGTAATGGAATTCATTGTTGGGGACATAGTGGCATCTAAGCCAATCGCGTTGTTATATTTTTTTACCTATGATATTATCACCTCGATATGTAGTCTACAAAATAAAGTACTAACAAAAAGACCTGCTTCGACTACACTACCACTCTTTTTTCTAGCCGCAAAGTCGATTTGGTTTGCATTGCCTCCATAGCCGAATGTGCAGTGGTGGGACTAAATTTCAAAAAAAAAAGTTTCTCCTCAAAAACAAAAATGACTTCGATTAAACTTCCTGTAAACAAAATTGATAGGATTCTCAATCGTGTGCGTTTTTCCCCAGACTTTCTTTTTTGACCAGCTTAGGGTCCTACGGACGTCTCAACGTACGCCGAAGCGGCGTTTTTTGCCAAGTTTAGAATTTTATTTGAGAGGTTATGGCCGTACACAGGCAAAACAAGAATATTGGGACATACCTTTTATGTAGAGTTTGAAAAAAGTAATTTAATGCTTTTTATCAATAATCGACTTTTGTCGAAAAATTCACGAAAAAGCTACAATTTACTCATCTTTTCCTACGCGCTAAAGAGTGAAAAATATAAAGCTATCATAAAGAACTCTCCTATAATAAAAGCACGGTGCTCGACACATGCAAAAAAGCTAGTGCTCAAAGAATACGCGAAACGGTCGATTTGTAGGAAATTTTCTTTTCGTACCTGGTTTTCCCCCCATTTCATGAATTTCAAATTGTGGTCATGGACGCAAAAAAAATTTTGCTGCTCAGAATAGTTAGAGAAAATGCTGTAGAACTCAATTCTATATGCGTCTAATTTTCTCAGAATTGTTCGTAGAAATTCAGTATTGGCGGGCGCCCCGAGTGGGACAGTTGGCGTGGAATGACCCATATATATATATATATATATATATATATATATATATATATATATATATATATAGTCAACTCTTTCCGCATTAACTTCATAAATTTGTAGCATATCATATACTTATACGGGATGTCCGAGCTATCTTTAGCCAATGGTTAAGGTAGGTCACCACCTTCAAAAACGCATTTTTTGAAAAAAACTTGAGTTGTTGGGATTTTTTATTTTCAAGTTCCCTGTCCATTCAAGAAGATTTAGAAAAAAAATAATGCAGTTATATTAAGCCATTTGAAAGTTATGACCATTTTTTCAACACCTGCTGGACACATCCGAAACTGAAGGATTCCGATTCGACATCTACCATCTCGTCATAAATGTCTTTCGCGTACATATTACGTAATGCTAAGGTGTTTAAGAACATTCTAAAGCTTTTAGAACATAACGTTTTCAATTCATTTTAAAATTTCCTCTACTCGGCTGCGGCACTCTATTGTTTAAGTTGCGCGTGCTCTCACTCGGCAGTCTGTGTTCTTTTTGTGTGCCATTTCGAGCTCTTGGACTTAGTTCTGGGTTTTCAAGGAAAAAGTTATAGCACTTCATGAAACATGGAGAAGTAAAGAACGAAACAGAAGCGTTTATGAAAGTTAGGGAATCAATATTCCAAGTGTGGACCCACTGTGGAACACGGGGATGAGAGTCAGCTGGAGACACGAAACGAGCTAGGAAAAAAATGTGTGCTTCATCTCGCTCAAAAGAAGATTATGCCGCTTCAAAAGAGGTCCCAAGCTATAAGCCTGGTGAATTTCAGGTCTATTGAATGTTTCTTTGTTTCATAGACATTCGGTTCAAATCTTTCAAGCCATTTTTCTCAAAATGTGATTTTTTGCTTCCTACAGTTACGCGAACAATGATAACCGTCTTTCTAATAAATATTTTCGTATAAAATTTTTTGTGCTGTTTCTTTATAGGTGGAGCTGTGCATTCAAGCAGAATTATTGAAAACTAGCGGTAACTTTTTGTACAGTGGCCAACTGCGGCAAAACAAACCTGCCAAATATCAACTTTTTCAGTCTTTTTATGATAACGCACCCAAGCTTAGAGATATGATGATCGTGGAGGTTAGATGCACAGAACGTTGTCCTCACTACGTAGTTGCCAAGTCGCGTTTGAATTGCAACAAGCGTTTTTTAGTTATGACTGTTGGCGCAACATGCATATTTTGGCACATTTTGATTTTTATAAATTTTATGTTTTTTGATTTTTATCTATTTCATAATCATAAAGCTTATATTTACCGAAGCCCAACAATCCAAAACCATAATTTTAACTTTTGGACCGAAACGGTAAAAGTTTTTCTCGAAGGTGGTGACCTACCTTAAAAAATACACTAATGGTCGCAGCCTTGTGACATCAGTTGCATATTGCCGACAGCTACCTTGCGCACTACAGAAAATTTCTCGTGTTATAAATAATTAAGATATTAATTTGTTTTACTTAACTAAATTGCTAAATATTGACTTTAGGCATGAAATGCCACTTGCAAAGTTCGAGAGTGCCTACAGAAACCCTCATTGCATTATTTGCAATAAAGAAAGTCTCACGAGTACCATTTTTTTCCGTGATGCAAGGAAAGCCCGCGAAATACAAAAAAAAATTTTAAAAACCCGCTTGACTAGCGCATTCGCGCGCCGTGAATGTGCTGCTCTCAGCCATGGTTTGTGCGATGCACCGGCTCCGATACCGTGGTAGGCCGATACGTTGGTAGTGGTTTCTTGGCCCGCGCTCGCTACAGATTGTACCTTCACGCGCGCCAACTGGCTGTGACGGGCCAAGAAACCACCACCAACTCATTGGCCTACCGCTGCATCGGAGCCGGCGAGATAGAGGCGAACAACTTCAATAGTTGTCCTAATATAATTATTAGTTTGGAGGCGGTTAACAAACCCAGACTAGGGCGTAAGACACCCAGACAGAAAGAGTTCAGCAGAATGAAATGTAGTGTCATTTGAATTTCCCAACAACCAATGACGAGAACTTGGGGGGACGCATTGGCCGACTGCAGCATTTTTGCCTAAGTGGCTCACCGACCCTGTATATAAGCTGGCAAGTTCGTCTGACAATGAACCATGAGCACCCCCGACTCTTCCTATAATATTGAAGTGTAAACGTTGCCCAGCCGTCTCTATGGTGCTCAAATGGGCGGCCGCTAGAAAGAGCTTAAGTCGGTGCAAGAGGATTCAAACACCACGAATAGTGCTACGCTATATGCGTGCAAAGTTGCCTTTCCATACCCAAAGCGGTTTTGGTCAGTGACGTAGCCAGAGACTGGGGAGAGGTTGTTGAACCCCCCGATATATTTCAATGTTGCGTGTGCATATCTACCCGCACACATAATAACGCACGCACGAACATATGTACAGTTGACACCCCTCCCCCCCCCCCCCCCATAAAAAAAATAGAAAAAAGTTTCTGGCATCGCTAATGCTTTTGGTAGACGATTATCTAAAAGCTCCGCTCTTCTGTATAAATGATGGAAGGGGTATACGGCCCAAATCGTTAAAATAATGGGGGGTTTTCCTTTTTCTTGCAGGCCTATTTTCTGGTGCTCTATGTGAACTCTTCACTCCAGTTCCCGTGTTGGTCGGAGGGTCTGTTCTGGCATCAGCCGGCGTCATAGCATCGGCATTCGCCCCGGATATTGCATGGTTTACCGTCACGTTGGGAGTGATGAACGGTATTTGACGCACTGCAGCGCAAACGTGTTCATAGAGGTTTAAGTGCGGAGCACTTTAGGGGCCCGCACTTTATAGCCTTGTATGACCTTAGGCAGGCAAACCATGTGAAGCATAGCCATGTATAGCAAGGGGGGTGGGAAAGTAAAGTCAGAATGAGGAGGAGTGATGCGAGTGTGAGGAGGATGGGAAGGAGGAAAGGAGAAAGTAAAGCACAGCGTAGTCATGTATGGCATTAGGCAGGCAGAAGCATGTACAACATAACCGTGTATAGCAAGGCGCGGGAAGGAATAGGGAGGGTGGGGAGGAGGTAGGGGAATGGTAAAGCATAGCGTAGCCATGTATGGCGTCACGCAGGGAAAATCGTGTATAGCGTAGCCGTGTATCGCAAGGACAAAAAAAGAGAAGTGAGGGTGAGGAGGACGGAAAGAAGGAGGGGAGAGGTCAAAGCATAGCAGTGTTATGTACGGCGTTAGGCAGGGAGAACCATTTAGAGCACAGCCATCTATAGTATTGATACAGGGCAGCAGAGGGAAGTGACGGTGAGGAGTAAGGAAAGGAGCAAGGGAGTATGCTGTCATCGTATGCTGTCATCTCATGTTACGTAGGCGAACCATGTATAACGTAGTCGGCTCTAGCAAGGGGGGTGGAAAAGGGAAGTGAGGGTGAGGAGGAAGGAAATGAGGAAGGAAGAACCATGTATAGCATAGCCAGCCATGTATAGTATGATATAGTAATGGTGCGGGAAAGGGAAATGAATGTGTGTAGGAGAGGAGAGGGTGGTGCATAGCATAGCCATGTATTGTGTAATATAGTAATGAAGAACTTCCTACAGCTTTCCGCAGTTCTTACAGCTTTCAGGTTGAGTGCAACGGCATAAATTTGTATTGAGGCCGACGGTGTTGTAGAAAGAAGCGCAGAAGAGATATGGATCGCTAATCTGGCTCCCCGAAATGCAAAGGGTGCAGTGTTTTCCGAATGCTTGAACCGTAATACTGGGGTACATCTAAAGAGTTCGGGTACTTTTTGTCACCAACTGCATGCTGCATTTTCATCGACAATATTTTTACTTCATTTTTAAAGTACGGCATTTCAATGAAAAGGAGAGGTAAATCCTTCTGCAGTTACCTTTCCTTGTCTGTTACAATTACGTAATTTTTCTTTAAAATAAACGGACGGGAATAGTTTCTCTTCCTTCTTTTTTTCTGCGATAATGAAAAGGCCACGTAAAAAGGAGGGAACATTCCGGCTTGTAGAACTGTTCTATAACGCCGGTACTGCGTAGTTAACCTAAAATTTATGTTTGTCTGCTTCTCCGTAACCACTATAACAACAGTTTACGATATCAGCACTTTTAAGAGATCTCAAAGCCTTCTCTGGTAATATTGCTTAGTACACTTCTAAATGGGCTGTCAAACATTTGTAAAAAAAAAAAAAACCTCACGAATCGCTTTACTGCAGTGCTGTGAAGCGTACTCCGAGTAAAAGAACTGGCGCTCGGGGTGTGGTGATATGAGCGGCTGCTGCCCTATTCATGTGCTCCCCCGTGCATCAGTATTTTAAGTAGGAAAGAAAATAGGAGGCGAGGGGCACAGAATTAGAGAGGAGGAGGGGAGGAAATAATATAAAAAGCCGGCAGTTCCCACGCACCGGGGAAATCGAAGTAATGCAAAGTAGCCAGAAGGGAGCGGCATACATGTATATCACGACGCACATGGCATGCAGGTCAGTATTTTCATTTTAGCACCTGTGATGTATGTTGGTCATACAGCCCACCTGTCATATATGTTCGTCATACGGTCGCGTCACAGAACACCAATTCTGGTGCATATCAAGCGAGCGAAATGGCCACCACCTTTCCATGAGCGTGACACGTAAGTCATGGCGCGCATGGCATTTATGTCATTGCTTTCATATTACCATTGTCCTATATGTTCGTCATGCAGTCAAGTCGCGCAATACCTATTCTGGGGTATACAAATGGGTTGAAAGAACCGCGAGCTCACCATGAGCGTGGCATGTAAGTCATGCCGTACATGACACGCATGTCATGATTTTCTTTTTAGCACCTGTCATTTATGTTCGTGATACAATCACGTCATGGAATACTCATTTTGTTGCATATGGATTTAAATTGAACGGCCGCAAGCATCCTGAGACCTAGACATGTAAATGATGCCTTACATGACATTTGGGTCGCGATTTGCACCTTAAGTTTTTTCAGGTGTGTTTGTCAAACACTGTTGTCATGGCAAACAAATTTGGGTATATATCGAGTTTACAAAACGGCTGCTAGAGCACCAAGTAAATCATGCAGTTATGACAGACATATCATGATATCAGCTACCAGTCATATTTGTCATACAGCTGTGTTATGCCATGCCAATTTTGGGATACATCCCATTAACCTAACGGCCATGAGAGCACAAAGTCATACGCGGCCAGATAGATAGATAGATAGATAGATAGATAGATAGATAGATAGATAGATAGATAGATAGATAGATAGATAGATAGATAGATAGATAGATAGATAGATAGATAGATAGATAGATAGATAGATAGATAGATAGATACGCTCAATGTCGCCGAAATTCGCTCAAAAATCGTTCGCATTGAAAAGTGAACTTTTTTGGCGAGGCGGGATTGGAACCCGCGTTTCAATGGTCCAAATGCGGCCGTCGTAACCACTCGGCTATCAGAGCAGGCTAGCAGATCAAGCATTCATAGGAAGCATGTGAAAAGATAGCATAGCACCATATAGTATACTAGAGCAAGGGTGCTGGAAATGGAAGTGAGGGGGGAGGAGAAGTCATAGGAAGAGGGTGGAGAGACAGTAAAACCTAGCATAGTTTTGTATACCGTAGTATAATAGGGAGTGGGAAAAAGAAGTGAGGCCAAGGTGGTGGGAGAGGACGAGCGGACAGCCCCCAGCTCTGCTGTTTCCTCAGACCACGCACCACTAGTACGCAGCTGTCCCAATTCTTCTGACGGATGCCCGAAACACGGTTGAAAGTATTATAGTACAGTAGCGCATGAAGTCCCTGCGTTTTTTTTTGAACAGCGATGCTATTAAAGCTCGAGGTAAAACGTCCGTCCGTCCGCAAAATACCGCCGCACTGTTGGCTGGCAACAACCAAGGCGCAGCTGCGCAACACCGAGGTTTGAGCCGCCACGAAGCCACGCCCACCGACGGAGACACTCCGCGCAGTCGCCGCGCCGACCTCCACCACAGCTGGTGTAAAGTCACCATACCGACGCATGGCCTCACGCCGCTGCTGGTGTGATGTCGCATAGCCGCGCATGGTCGCCGTGACGTACCCCTAACCGCGTATGGCCTATGCATAGCCATGTCGTAGCTAGCGTGCCCATGCATAGCCGTCCCGTAGCCAATATAGAGGCGTCGCAGCAGGTTTGGCCTCAATACTGTCGCTTAGCAACCACGTATACGTCATAGCTCTCATTATTGTAGCTGCGCTCGGCCGTGTTCAAGCAGTCTATAGCCACGACTGTACCGAAGGAGGTACGCACGGCTGAGGATGAAGCCGCTTACCGTGAGTCTCGGCGTGCTGCGGATCGAGAGCGTAACCGTCAACGGCGATTGGATACAGCATGCTTTGCCCATGAAACGGCTACGAAGCAACTACAAAGAGCAGACTCGGATTATGCCTGGCGACAGCGCGGAGCGGACGCGGCTAGAAAGCGGACTATTCGAAGTTTGCCCGGCGCGGCGCAAGCCAGTGCTAGCGACGAAAGCAGGTGTCCCGGCACGCGCGGTGCGGCTGTGCGAATGGCGCGTGTACAGGCCCTAAAGCGTATTATGCTAAGTTTGCCCGGCGTGGCGCGAGGCCCAGTATGAACTACAAAATTATCAGCCAAGCAAAGACCTAGCATCAGGCAGCGAAAGACCAATGCCCGTGAACAATGACTTTGAATTCTATTGTGAAGACTGTGTGTATTTTATTGGGAATGACTTTCTATTGTAAAGAATGACAACGCGTGTTTCTTGAACTGCACTGTAGCATATTTGCGAATTTCGAAGCCGAAACAAGCATTTTCCAAACCAAGGAATCTTCGCCTGCGATAATAGCGCGTGCTCCTTGAGCCGCTGGATGACAGAGTTTTACAATGAAGCTATGGCGCACATTCTGCTTTTTTCAATCCTTAGGAAAGTAGCTCGTTTCCTGCCCTGTCAGACTCTCTGTCCCCTGCGTTTTTCCTCTGAGCTTTCAGTTGAACTTAACGTCAGTTTAGTCACGCTCTACGAGGTCGGTGTAGTGATCCACGCTGGATACGCGCGCGCCATGGGGCAACACTATATAACCAACAAATTATAAAAAAGGCCTAGTACTTTATATATTCATATATCCCAGCCTATACTGCCCCATATAAACGTCTTCCCAGCAATTCATGTTTGTTCAGAAGCAAAGTCGATTTTAAGGAGATTGGTGTAAGGCTGGTCGTGCACGTCGTGGGGGCAAAAGCAAAGAATTCATATAATAATGATAAAGTGCCTAGTGGCTTTTTATTTTGATAGAAAACAGATCCTATCGCCGCAGGAAAAAATGCCTTCTCATCAATGCATTTGAATACAAAAGTGAAGCCGAATTTAGGCGGATCAGCGTAATCTGGCTGTTTTAAGCTAACTTTGCCACATTGTGTGTGGCAATGACGCCCACGTATAAAGACAAAAGCTGACGCAGGCGGGTCGCAGGCATCAGTGAAGATCGTGCGCAGAACGCCCAGCGCACGCGGCAAACCACACGACGCACGTCGAAAAACGGAGAATGCGCTCTTGTAGGTCGCCTCGGCGAGCAAACGTCGCTGAATTCGCATGCACCTCGACGGAGTTCATAGGGGCAAACCAAAAACAGGGACAATAGAAAGGATGCGGTCAAGCACACTAGACCGTATCCGTTCTATCGTCCATGTTCTTCGTTTGCGACTACGAATTCCTTCCTAGCTATGCACCAACTATTCCAACAGCAGATGTTGTACTCGACGGCAATGTGGTTGTCGATGCGTCGCAATTGGGTCTACGCGGTTCGGTCGCTGATGGCCTTGTCCTAAACCGGGCATTTGATACCAAACTGTCCTCCGCCATATCACCACTGTGTCTTGCGCTAAGAAGCTTCGCTTCGCTTCAAAGATCGAAATGGCTCATACTTTTCGTACAATATACTTGCAGGTATGGGCCTGGGTATGGTGGCAACCATGCTTCAGGTCCTCATCAGCATGTACTTCGAGCGATACCGGGGTGCCGCCAATGGCATAATGTTCGCCGGCTCCACGGCCTCTGCCATCATCATCCCCAATCTGGTGCTCTACTTTAGCGACACGTACGGCTTCCGTGGCAGCCTCCTGCTTCTTGGTGCTGTGCTCATGAACATGATAGCTGTGAGCCTTGCCTTCAGAGAACCGCACTGGATTGTGAGCAACAGAAAAAAAAGAAAAGGTGAGGAGGGAACACAACGGCTGTCACTCTCCACCGCAAAGTTGAAGCAACGCACGAAACTTCCCGCCACCAAGTCTGTTTTGGGAAAACTTCGAACAGTCCTTAAAAGTGCCATGATGTACATTCTCGTAATCACGTGGCTAGACTTCTCTTACAACTTCGACATCTTCCTGAACACAATCGTGGATTTCGCCATGGACAAAGGGCTGTCCCTAGAGGCTGGTGTGTCTTTCCTCACGTACACGTCAATCGCCGATCTCCTGGGCAGACTTTTCCTCCCTTGGATGACCGACAGTGGGCTCCTGCCACGATCCACGCTGATGACCGTGAATTACTTTCTCATGGGCTTGTGCTCTGTGTCGCTTCCGTTCTGTGAGTCCTACTGGACGCTGCTAACAGCGTGTCTAGGCTTTTCACTGTTCCTCGGCTGCGGCATTACCATGCAGAGCGTTATGATGACACACTATTTGGGACTCGATAACCTCACCGTAGGTTATACAATTCTGGGCGCCCTGTCTGGACCAGTCTTCCTAGGAAAGGCCTCTTTCATAGGTGAGAATTACTCTGATTTCCTGATGGTTGCGTATAACGCCATTTTCTCATCTGTATCGTAAATCTACGGCTTAAATTCTGAATGTCTAAGTACCTCAAGAACCAAGGCGATTGAGTCCAACATACTGACTTGCCTTTGGCTGCAGAACATGAATTACGGCTAACTGTTGTTCATTGGCTCCTTACGTACACATTGGCGTATGTTTTAACAACCCCTGGCAATTGTTTTCCTAAATCTAACTTTTCTCCCAGGCTTGAGATGAACTGAACGAGGGGTGTGCAGCATAGCTTTGGATTTCCCAATAACCTCCGCAAGTTCCAGACCAGTGACGTTATGTTTCCCATTTCCAGGATTCTTCAGGGATGAACTTGGCTCCTACAACATGATGTTCATGGTCCTCTCAATCTGCAGCTTCTTCGTTGGCGCTCTATGGGTGTCAGTTTGTTTAATTGAGAGAAAACGCTCTCGTAAGTGGCAGCCCGAAGTAGAGAACGTGACTTCTAGGCTGTAAGCATGGCGATATAAAAAAGATGTATGATAATAACGTTTCGGCAATAAATATAAGTGCTGAGTGGCTACGGCACAGATTGGCTGACACGTGAGTTTTCTTTCAAGTTGCACATATTTGTCGATACACCAAGCCTACTAAAACAGAAGAGAGAAGACACCAAATTTAACTGCGGAATTTGTCTTTTAATGCCCATACACACTATTTACAATTTCATTTCTTGCTAACCTATTTAGCTGCATCGGATTTTTTTTGCAAGATACTTTCCGTCCAGTGTGCCTAGTCCATACTAACATGTTCTATGCGAGCAGTGCAGAAGTAATACCTTAACAATTTTTATAAATGAGATGGGAGCAGTGCTTGCGTAGAACTACTGTTCCAGGCTGAGCAGGACGATAGAAACTGAACCTGCACTAAATTTCAAGTGCCGCCTGATGACGCCCGAAATACGGAATTCAAAAAGAAGGTAGAGCAGAACTGTAGTACGATGTTGATGGCAGCTTTGCGTGTGTGTTTAGATAACCAGATTTTAGGGTGGAAGCATTAGGTGGATCACCGAACACCAAACTTGACCATCCGCCTGAAAACGAGTGAGTAAAGAAACCATAATCACGTGATGATGGTACAGAGTGCCAGAACAGATGATGTGATCATGACATCTCTAAGACCTCACATGGTTGCTTCATCGCATGAAATGGTCGCTTGGTCTAAGGTGGGTCGAACACGGAGGCAGAGCAACACTAGGTCAGGTGCAAAATGAGAACTATGAACGTTTCATGTCGCAATATTTTATGACATGAAAGCTTACAATGCCTCCAATCCTGGAGGCCCTGGAGACAGTGTAAAACCACGTTACGTGGAAAAAGCTTTTGCAGGGGGGGGGGGGGGGTTCAATACGTCGACTGAGACGAAAAACATGGTGGCTTTTGTATTCAAGTTTTCTTAGGCGGATGCATGAGGGACCCTATGAGTTTTTTGTGATTCAGGTGAACGTGCAGTAATAGATTGCACGTACTCACTTTGATCAAGAAAATGTTTATTTCAACTCTGGTCTGTGGCGGATATATTTACTAATTTTCAGACACGATAAAAAAACCGAAAAACAAGTGCCGTCAGAAAAGAGCACGTCGTAAATATTTTGCCAAAAAAAAAATAAAAAAGACATCCGGGAAACATGAAATAAGCAAGAAAAGACTTGGTTGATCGCTCCGCCATAGGAATCGGCATAACACGACAGTAAAACGTGTCCTCACAGAAGTAGGTGAATGTTTACTGTACGTTGATATCAGAGAGCTTGTACAATGTGAGTTGGTGTTTGACAGCTATAGCACCGTTTAACGTGGATGCATCCACGTTGACGCTTAGTGATATATCTATAGTGACGACTAACGTCCGTGATTAATTTTTAAACAAACCCTTGTGGTCATAGATACTTGTGGTAGATGTAGTTTATCGTGAGAGCGGAATCAGAGAAAGCGACGTCACAGCCAGAAGAGTGTGACTGACTGTATGACGAAGCTGGGCTGAGGTCGCCTACTCGCGGCAGCTTATAGTTGCACCACTGTCCCGACTATACTTGCGGACAACTTTTCTTGGCAATGAAGGGAAAGCTGTGGGGGCGGAGCTTCTTCACATGTGCACTTACGCGAAGTAGTCCGGTTTAGCGCGCGTCTAGTAACTATGTGGAAAGTGATGACTGAGCGCAATAAGCGTTGCATGCAGAGGCAGGCGCCGCTTAGTGTTTAAGGTACACGTAAAGGGCGGGACATTCTCACGGGTGCAAAACGCAGACTGACTACGTATAGAGTGAAATAAATACAGATACCTCACTGGTGTGTGCTACGTTTTGTCTCAAAGAGCCACATGTAGAAAATAAAGGAGCAGTTTTTCTAGCTCACGTAGAAAATACGGACACAATTGTGGAACTATGCTGCCTGGCAGTAGGACACGCACGCTTAGGTTCTGTAGCCTTCGCTTCACTGCCAAAAAAGTTATGCGCGAGTATAGAGGGAAACGCAACACGCGTTGAGTTTTCTCTGTTGGTCGGCCTCGTTTTTTCGCGGGGCGAGCGCAAGTTGGGAACGCGGAGTTACAGCCAGGTGATGCATCGCGTGTCGCCGAGCTACTTTTGGTATGGATCGATGCTATGAGCAAAGTCGACGCTGGGGGGTAAGGTCACCACCTGGCGGTGTGTTAAGACGCCGACGAAATTGCACTTCACCTATTGGAAACGCGCCGAAAGAGAGGGACGCGTAGAAACGACGCGTTGAAGGAACTAATTGTGGATGTCACGGTCACGATGCATTACTTCACTTAACCAAGAGCACTGTAGGTATAAAAAGCGTGTTTGTAAAGCCTATAGAGTCTGTGAACGTGGCGAAGTGGATAGCGTGCCCGGCTTCTGATGTTGCGAACCGACAGGTCGCGGGTTCAACTCCCATAGACGGAACTTCTTTTCTTTGTTTTCTGATCGTGTGTATTAAATGCGAAGCATTTCTTAGCGAACTTCGGCGACTTTGAGCGTATCTATCTATCTATCTATCTATCTATCTATCTATCTATCTATCTATCTAGCCGCCTACGACTTCGTGCTCTCCTGGCCGTATCGTTAATGGGATTTCTACCAAATTTGGTATGGCATAACATGACCGTATGACGAACATAAATGGCTGGTCATATCATGAAAATCATGACTAACTTGTCATGAAAAGCATGATTTACATGCCACGCTCATGGCGCGCTCGCGGCCGTTTCGTTAGCTTGAGTTACACCAAATTTGGTATTGAGTGACGTGACTGTATGAAGAACATAAATGACCAGTGGTAACATGGAAATCATGACCTGTCATGTGCGACATGACTTGCATGCCACGCTCATGGCGCGCTCGCGGCCGTTTCGTTAGCTTGATATACACCAAACTTGGTATTGAGTGACGTGACTGTATGACGAACTTAATGACACGTGGTAATACGGAAATCATGACATGTCATGAGCGACATGACTTGCGTTCCACGCTCATGGCGCGCTCGCGGCCGTTTCGTTAGCTTGAGATACACCAAACTTGGTATTGAGTGACGTGAATGTATGACGAACATAAATGACAAGTGGTAATATGGAAATCATGACATGTCATGAGCGACATGACTTGCATGCCACGCTCATGGCGCGCTCGCGGCCATTTCGTTAGCTTGATATATACACCAAACTTGGTATTGAGTGACGTGACTGTATGACGAACATAAATGACAAGTGGTAATATGGAAATCATGACATGTCATGAGCGACATGACTTGCATGCCACGCTCATGGCGCGCTCGCGGCCGTTTCGTTAGCTTCAGATACACCAAATTTGGTATTGAGTGACATGACTGTATGACGAACATAAATGACAAGTGGTAATATGGAAATCATGACGTGTCATGAGCGACATGACTTGCATTCCACGCTCATGGCGCGCTCGCGGCCGTTTCGTTAGCTTGATATACACCAAATTTGGTATTGAGTGACATGACTGTATAACGAACATAAGTGGCAGGTGCTAACATGAAAATCTTGGCGTGCATGTCATCTACAACGCCATTTACATGCCACGCTCATGGTGCGCTTGCGTCCAGTTCGCTAGCTTGATATACACCAAAATTGGTATTGCGCGATGTGACTGTATGACGAACACAAATGACAGGTCGTAACATGTAAAACATGACATGCAAATTATGTAAAGCATGATTTGCTCCTTCCTGGCTGCTTCGCATTACATCGATTCCCACAGTGCGTGGGATCTGCCGGCTTTTTTTTCAGCGTCAATTCTGTGACGGAAATACGTCACTGTTAGTCTTGGTAGGCCCCGGCATAAAACACTTTCGTGTTAAAAAGAAAACAGGGGTTGAGCCTTAAGCAATCACACTATTACGCACTTGTGGTTCTCGTGTTATGTCCGTATATTTCACTCTCCTTGTTTTAGTCTTTTTGCGTGTCTCTGACAAAAATGCACACTAATCGAGAGAAGCCACCGTATCGGTAGACATAAGTAGCTAAGTTAATAATAATAATATGTGGGGGTTTTACGTCCCAAAACCACGATATGATTATGAGAGACGCCGTAGTGGAGGGCTCCGGAAATTTTGACCATCTGGTGTTCTTTAACGTGCACTGACATCGCACAGTACACGGGCCTCTACCATTTCGCCTCCATCGAAATGCGACCGCCGCGGCCGGGATCGAACCCGCGACCTTCGGGTCAGCAGCCGAGCACCCTAGCCACTGATCCACCGAGGCGGACATAAGTAGCTAAGTTGGTAAATGGTTAATTCTTAACTGTTTAAAAAGAACTGTCACTAGTGGCGCAAGGTTAAAGGCTCAGTGCAGCTGCTCGGTTCCTAGCTGATCCTGGTCATTCGAAGTGATGCTTAGGAAGTGCTTAGGAAGCTTAGGCAGTGATTCCAAGTGATGCAAAGTCATACCACGACCACGTGATAAAAAAAGTGTGGCCTGTTGCGTGTCCCGAAAGCGGGACACGCAACTACAGACAATTAGAGTCCGGGGATTTATTGTGTCTAGCAAAGGTGGAACAAAGAAAAAATTGACAGCCTTTCCCTACTACCACGATGGACGCCATCGAAGCTGTGTTGATGGCGAGTCTGGTACAGTGAATATTGGTATAGTGAATTATTGAGCCCTGATTATTTGTTTCGAAGGCGGAACTGTATAAATTCCATACGAACATTAGCTGTTTCAACCTTCTTGAATCCGGCCTCCACACGTCTATTAATCGATTAATCGATGAAAAGACACTGATCCATAGAGCTTCGTCGACTGATGGTTGAGGTGGTGAGCGATAATCGCTAATTGATTAAAAGATTAATCTCATCGAGTGGCATGGAAGAAGATAAATAGCACCAGATCTGTCAGGCAGAGAGAGGAACCACGGGGAAGGACACTTTATAAAGGTGTGACCTGAAGTTGAGCATTTCCTGAACGGATAGCCATGCTTCGGCTTGATCGTGCTCGAGTGAAGGCTCCTGCTAAATTTTCGAGTCCGCGGTACTCACGCCGACGCCTGTACCGTATCTCGCCTGCCGGAGCTCAGCTGGCGACTGACGCGCTCTGTTCTGCGCTATCCTGTGTGCGTGCAACGGCTGAAATCTGGTGGAAAATAACATGCTCCCACATATTCTACTATAGCGGAAACCAATGCGTCTGCAGCTCAAAAAAAGGAAGAACACACAAACACTCACACACACACACACACACACACACACACACACACACACACACACACACACACACACACACACACACACACACACACACACACACACACATATATATATATATATATATATATATATATATAGAGAGAGAGAGAGAGAGAGGAGGGTGAGAGTGAGACAGAATCTCGACCCAGGACACGAACTATCGCGGCTGCTACAAGCGCGAGCTTCGGATTTCTCGCTACAGCTGTGCCGCAGCGTCCATGTTTACAGGCTCTGTGGACTTATATTTTGTAGAATCATTTTGCAACGCTCGCACGTGTGTCTCGCTTCGGCTTCAGTCTATGCGCGTTGCATGGTTCAACATCAGCTTTTGCCGTCCTCAGTCGAACAACGCAGCGATATTTTACCGTGGTGCGCGTTGCTTGGACAAGGCAGACGGATCGCGATGGTCGTCCGGTGGCTAAGGCATGGTCGTCAGAGTGCTCCAATTGCAGTGGATTCAGTACCGTGAAATTGGCGTCTCCTCGTATTCAAGAGCGTTGCAGAAATTTTCGTCATACGCAGAGAGGTGAGATATACAGTCGACAAAAATGTTCGTTCTGTTTCGTCTAGCTATGTGTGTTAGGTTATCTGGTGCAAGAAGTTAGTGTAATAGGTGTCCCTCTACACTTGCACGCCTACATGGCCGCCTGCCCCAAATTAGTTGCTTTCTTATGCGATTAATCTAAGCTACCTTGATTTCTTCACATATTTGAACACGCAAGAAATTTCAAAAAAACACCAATTGTGTGATCTTCTGTATGTTTCTCTGGTAAACACTCCGAGGCGTCTCATCCAACCAATATCATCCAATGACGTTTGATTATTCAGACGACCTGCGCGAGAAGCTGCCTTCTCTAAGCTGTGAGCCGAACTTCCTGTTATGCTGCCGAGAACATGAACACACCATTACACATTGTTTATAACCTTGTACAACGTATTTAGCTCGGAGGCGAAGTTGCTCCACATCTCTCCTGTCGTTTTTTTTTTCAGCCAGAAACTTGAAGTGCAGAAAAATATGAATAACGTTGCGAGCCGAACATTTTTAAACATGTTTTCGAATGTTCATGCGAAATGTGACGTCAAAAATTGTAGAATTATTCAGGTATTTTGATAGTTAGGCAACCAATTGCGCTAATAACCCCGCGTTGAAAAGGACAAAGATAAGTCGGTGTCCTTAGCTGCAATCAAGGGACGTAATAATGCCAGCTTTGTGTGGAATAAATAGTTTCGGCAATCTTTTAGGGCCCTATATGTAAATTTATGGACTGCGTGAACGCACACAGTCCGCTAGGATCTGGTTGTTGAGCGGCATCCAGTCCCACTGGAGCGAAAGCAAGCCAGCGCAAGCGCGCTTACGTCTATGGGATACGGCCAGACGACAGCTGACCGGCGCAAGCAAGGGCCGAAAGAGGGAGGTTAGTGAAGGAAGGAGGACGCGATGCGAGCGTCATCACGAGAGCACGGCGAGGAACGCACGCTATGCGCTTGACTCTTGCGTGACGCTGTGTCCGCTATGCGCTTGAGGGTGGCTGTATCCGCTAGGCAGTGCTGCGAGCGGACACATCAAGTTTGATGCCCGCTCAGTGCACATTTTTCGCTTCAACAGGACCTTTTATCATATGCAAATGGTTTCACTTTTTTGCGGGTGACTGACTGGTCTTGACTAAGCGTGCCCACTTCTGCGACAGCCAACTTCCACTTCATGCTTGAATAGTAGAAAGCTTTATTGAGAAGGTGCACGCATTTTAAGTTCCTTTACAAAATGTCCTGAAAGCGCAATAGCGGGCTTTCATACTATTTGACTGTTGTACAACGTTTTGCAGGGATTTGAATAACCCAGCGTTTTTCGTGCTATATCAATATTGCACAACGTTCATGCAGAACGAATGAAAATGCTAGGTTCTGAGCGTAAGATGAATCATATATTTATGAAGCAAAAAATCCCCAGTCGCTGAACCACGACTATGCGCGCGTTTTCTAACACAGCAGAATAATTTTCCATTGCAAAGTACATAAAAAAGGCGCAGTATTGCAGTGTACTAGAATAGGGGCAGTGTGTTCAGGGAGCGCCTGACGCTGAGGTGCTTCATGCAGAAAGCAAGAGATGGCGCTGCAGGAGCATGGGCTGTACGGAACCGACGGCGCAGCGCCTCGCGCCTAGGTGGTGTTGCTCGCGCTCCTCGTTGAAACATCGACACAGGAATTTTCGCAAAACGAGCTCTTTAATGCTATCGCGTTAAAAGTGCGGCAATCATTCTTTATCGCAGCCAAATAGAAGTGAGAATGTTCTGAGGATGTGAAGATGCATGCTCGGAACGCAAGTTTATATGAGAGATGAATTACATGCGCACGGCTAACGCATTCCAACACCAGTTAGGCGGATTTATTGACACACCTGAGATTTAAGGCTGTCGGAGGGAAAAATAAAACTAATCAATGGGCTTAATATCCACGAGAAATACTCGAGCAAGATGTACCACCGAAGAAAAGTGTTTTGAATCGATTTGAAACTCAGATTACAGCTGCACACAGGGACGGTGCCAGCTGGGGGGCACGGGGGGGGGGGGTCTACGCACTCCTCCCCCTCATCAAAGTTTTGCCTGCCCCCCCTTTGCACCTCCCCCCCCCGAGAACAAACATAGTCAATTAAAACACAACGCATTAGTTTCCCGCTTCCGTGACCCCCTAAAGGCACTCACTTGTCGTGTGTGCCCTCCCCCCCTTTCTGCAAAAAAATCCTGGCCTCACCCCTGCCTGTACACAGTTTCATTTGCAGTTCGCATTCGCAAAAATGCGACTGCGGCATACGCGACCCAACGTCAAGCGCATGGTTCCTCAACCGCTATTATAGAAAAGTACAAAACTCTACATAGCCCCAAGCCAAGATATATTCTCTGCATGGCACTTACCTTACCTCGCGAAAAACGTTTGTCTCTCCCTCATTCATTTGATTTTATAATTCCCTGCAAAGACTGCCTTCACACACTTAATTCATGATTTCTTTTTATTTACATCACACCATGTTGTAAGCGTCAGGCTCATGTACGAGTCTGAGACACACAGACATCATACATTTCTATCAAAGGAATAAAAGAGGTAGGAAAGACGCGAGGGGCACCTCTGAACGAATATCATGTGATTATGCCAAAACACCGAAAAACAGCGTGAATACGTTCAGCTCAGACCATGGCAGACCAACAGCAGTATTGATACGCTTAAATGAATTCCTTCATTCATTAATTTGTAAAGCAATTATATTCACAAAACTAGCTTTTTCAATGAATAAAAAAATTGCGCATATAGATAAAACGCGCAAAGGACTGTCAGCATACGTTTTGCACCAGCCTGCTACACTCTTTAAGAAAATATCGAGTAAAAAGGGCGCCTTTATGTCCCACAACGATAATCGTCATCTATCTCAATTGCGTTCCTTTTCTTGCATTATAGCCGCGCGCCCGGCACTTTCAGGTCGCGAACGGCATGCGCGCTATCAGTGTGACTCTTGATAGGAAAGTGGCCAGCGCCGAGTTTTCAAAAAAGGAAGCGCAAGCTCGCCGGATGACTATATTATCGTTGTTGGACAAAAAGACACCCTTTTTGCACGATCTTTTTTAGAGTGAAGAACAGCGGTTAACTTTCAAACGCAATTTCTTTTGTCGTCGTGCTTATCTTGACTGATTAAGACCTTTACCATAAAAGTAGCAGTGTTAGCACATAAAAGCGCACGACTGCTGATGTGAAATCATCAGCATGCAATTTGCACCATAGGATAGCCAAACTTAGCTTTCACTAGAATCATGACATCGCCTATGCTGTCGCTAAACAGCTCTTGTTGGCTGGAGAAGGTTGTGCGTATTCCCTCAAGTTTTTTTTTTACTGCTTCAAAAAACAACTTGGAAAGATAGAGCACCTCCCCGGTCACAAATTTCTTTGAACTTTGAGACCCCGCTACTGACACTAAGAGTTCTGCAAAAGAAGAGAGCGGCAGTCGTCACATTTGTTGCGAGTAAAAAATTTCCGTGCATCATACCCGGCCTCATAATGGATGAGGCTGTCATCGCTTTTCCTCGTAATAAGCTCGGTGCTCAGCTGGCATACTGTTTAACCTTTGCTCTTAGTGTCAGATTTCCAACTCATCAAGTGATGCAACGTTCTTTTACGTGAGTTATGAGGTGACTGAAGTAGTGAGAACCGTGCAGTCTTCATTGTCATCATCGTTTCCTGTTTGCAATGCATTCGCCAAACGATAAAAAGACAGGCAATTGACAACAGTAAAAAACTGAGACGACGTTGGGTGATCGTTGGATCCGCACGACTGTCTCACAATACCAAAGAAGTTCTCCAACTTATCTTGGCTTAGTTGAGATGCCAATAAATATTTAAAACCTTCTCCTTCTGAATACTCGAACAAGCGACCGAAATAACGCGTTTGTTCACAAGCAAGGTGGAGCTCCACAAGTGCGCCGCAACCAGCCGCAATACGCGTCCGTACAGCCCTTGCGACTGCAGCGCCGCCACATACATCCGGGACCCGTCTACGCTCTTGGCTTCAAAGCAGCGCGTGGCGCGAGCCGCCGTCTGAACACACTGCCCCTATTCTAGTACACTGTAGCAGTATTTTTCAGGAGGCCAACCATGTTTTAGATGTGAAGCATCTTATGGCGAAGCTTAATCCGGTGGTGGTGTGCGGCGTGGCCTCCCTATTGCGCATGCGCAAACCCTTTCAAAAAAAATAAAAAAAACCTCCTTTCCCCCTCTCTCTCCTCTAAGCATGCCTCCCCGCGGCAACCACACCCTCACTGCGCATGCGCCTCGCCTCCTCTCTCCCCTCCTACGCTCCCCCCCTCTCTCCTCTAGGCATCCCTTTCCGCGGCGTCCACACTCCCACTGCGCATGCGCGTCCCCCCTTTCTCTAATCTCCAACGCTCCCCCCCCCTCTCTCGCCTCGCGACGCCGACGCAGGCAGCGTCTGCTAGCGAGTTTCTTGGTTGAAAAAACCGACTGCTCGCGCTGCACAGCCGTTCACTGGCCACCCTGTATATATGGCACTGGATCTTGACCTGCAAGGTGGTGCCGGTGGGAGATTTCTCCTGTGCGTTGTTGAACAATAAAAATTCGCAGCGTGAAGCGGACTGCGGGTCTCTGTGTCCAGTCGGAGTCTTCTGTCTCCATTGCCCATTAGCAGCGATTGGCATGTTCCAGTAGGAAACACCGCTCCATCACTGCGTGCTTTGCGCCTCCCCAGTTTTCTCTCCTGCGCAACGCTGCGAAGAGCGCCAGCGTCAACGCCGCCGCCAGTGTAAGCGTTAGCGCCCGCTTCTTCACACCTACACATGGTTCCCTTTAGCGGGATATGGTGTAATTTTTTTTCTTTTCAGTAGATGACCACCTGGTTACAGAGCATAGAAACTACTGTGTTGTTCGTTAGCATAGCAAGTATTATTTTGCCTTTGGCCTTTACGAAACACAGTTGTTCCCTGGATCAAAGCAGAAACTATATTCTTCATGTTCCTTTCATTCCATGTTTTTTTTTATTGTTGGCAGAGAGCACCCATTCGCACCATCGTCATTCCACTCCTCCTCAGAAGTTTCTATGTTAGGGTCAGAAACGAGAATGAAAACATCAACGGGCTCAAGTATATTCACAGCGGCATCTGTCGCAGCCTGGTGAGTCTCAGATAACCGAAAAAAACGGCATTCCTCTAAAGAAAATAGCTGGTTCAGTCTCTCAGGCAACGCACAACAGTAGGTACATGTCTGCTCCCACGAAGTCCCATTGTACTATGGAAAGTACACCCACATTTGATTACACTTCAGAGCAAAACCATGCACTCTATACACTTCTCGTGTTGTACAGGGATTATTTTGTTCTTGCTGAAACACAAGCCATCCGTTTTTTCAACATATCAATTGTAAAACCTGAAGCAAATTTATAAGAAGTACTGACCACGTGCGTTTGACGGGCTCTGGTTTTGCTAAAGTTTAACGGCTCATTGAACAGAAGAAATTGAACCAAGTTAATGTGCAGTTAGGATTATCTTGCTGCAACCTTTGGCGTCCGAAATTCCAATGAACCAAGATCAGAATATTGTATTTTTTTTTCCTGAAAAAGGATGCGTACTTTGTAAAGTACACTGGGCCTTAATGGGTTAACAAATGGAGGAGCGACATGGAAGTACCACAATCAGTGGTAGATTATAGAGCGGGCGTAACTTAGATCAATCAGATTCACATTCAGAAAAGCTGAACATTCATTGATAATACACAAATAAAGCCTCCACTGAAGCCAGAATATTTAATACCGTACAACTTTTCCTTATTTATAATGACATTTTAGTCAAATATACTGACCCCAATAGAGCACGTGAACGTGTTTTTTTTCTTGAAATTGGGTATTTTTATGAGTACGTTATACATTGATATTGGATATTGTTAAAAGTAATGTCATTTTATTTTTCACGTCGCAAAAGTTCAATTCTTGCGGGCCTGAAGCATTCTTGCTAGCCTGAATCAGCCAGCTGAAAAATGTGACTAGCTATCAACTGCATATTTTCGCCGCACACGCAAACTGCATCGTGTCATAGCAGGAGAATTCAAAAGAAACAAAACGAAGCGCTGGCCGCGTAATTTCAAATTTTGATTTAGAGGAGTTCCGCCAGCATCCGCTGCTGTAGATTGAGTAGCAGTTCAACGAAAAGCTTAGTACTTGTGAGGGTACATCTACACTTTCTGTCATGCCGTAAGCTCGTCCATTTTACTCGAACCCTCACAACGAAAACAAGTTGACGCATAAGACTACAATGGCGAAAGCAGTATGAGGCACGTAGATGTGTCTACATTACTAAATTCCTGGGCTAAATACTCTAGACCAGGGTTCGGCAACCTGCAGCCCACTAGCCTTATGCGGACCACGGGCAGTGGCGTAGCCAGGAGGTGGCACGCCGGGCCCGTGCCCCCCCCCCCCCCCACGAAATTTTTTTTTCGCCATGGCATACAAGCGAAAAATGACCATTTCAGGGAGGCGCCCCCCCCACGAAATCAAGGTGGTGCCCCCCCCTGAAAAAAATTTCCGGCTACGCCCCCCTTCTTTTCCCCTTTTCCTTGACACTTCATGTCTTAATGCAAACATGGCTGCTTCCACCTAAAATGGGATTTTCGTTTGGAACCTACGTTTGATTGCCACCTTGTGACACGTGCGGAAAATAAACATAATTTCTAAGTCCAGTTTGCAAATTATTTCCAATTCACCGAACTTTTACACTTTGCCTAGTGTTCGCTAGTGCTGGATTGGCCACGGTCCTGTAGTGCGTGCTATCTGCCCTTACAACAATATAACAACAGACACGTATGTTCTATTATGGCTCTACAAACCGTAGTCTAGCTTCGTTCTCTCCGGTAAGAATGTGCCAACAAACGCTGCTTATAAAATGCCTGTCACTGTACGGTAGCCTGCATATTTCCGTAGTGAAACTGCCTTCTGATGCCTAAAGGGTAGCTCATAGTACCGATTGCTTCGGACAATAAGCTACCCTTTAGGCGTCAAAGTGTTGTCGACGTATCGGGTAAACCGTCGTCGTGCGCACAGCCACTTAACTTGCACAAAGACGTTCATCCGCCTCGACAGCATGGCTCGAAAGCCAAAGAATGCAGCATAGGCAGCCGCTCGCTGTCTGCTTTACATAAGGTGGGTGCAACCAGGCGGAATTTTGTTTCTCGGCTTATCGAATAATTTGCCCTGGTATCTGCCGATAACACTCAACTGAACCACGGCTGGTATAATAAGAAAAGGCATTCATAATCCACGCAACGGGGCGTTTGAACACAATAATAACTGCCATTGTTACTACCTGGAGTTGTATTTACTATTAGGTAGTAGGTACTAACACCACACTCCATTAGATAAGGCAAGGATCACATCAGGTTGTCTGCTTATCGTCCGTGTTCTCTACCGCGATATACATCGACCATGAATCACCAAATGGCCCAACCGTCCACTTTCATCACCTCAGGATGAGATTATGCTGGTATGCAGTTTATGGCAAAAAACAACTTGGAAGTGAACTCACATTGTTCTTTGTGTGAAAATTTTTGGTATCACCCACTTGAGCATTGGACTAAACCGGAGCGACGACACCGGCGATTGCACAAATGGGACCCGGAAATGGCGTTCCGCATGGCCCGTAAATTAATACTACACATCGCAAGTATCATTCACCGGATTCGTCTTGGTGTGGCCTTCACAAGACGTTATGCACATATCATCGGCTGCAGTCACGCCATTCCTAATTGTGATCACTGTCAAGTGCCAGAAACACTCGAGCACATATTTTGTACCTACCCAGCATACGCACGTGAACGGCGGTAATTGATTTCCTCTGCTGAAGGGTTGCATAATAGGCCATTCACTGATGAGGTTGTGTTGGGCCCTTGGCCTGACGCCAACAGTGTAATTGTGCTCGTAAGAGCAGTCACAGCTTTCTACGAGCCACTGGACTGGATGGGCGGCTGCAGCACTGCGCCAACTTGAAGGGACTGTATTAATGCGATAGCGTTAAAAAGCTCGTTTCGCAGAAATTCCGGCTTCGGCGTCGGTGTCGGCGTCGTTGGTTGTGAGCGAAAAATCATCATCTTGTCCGTGACCGAAAAATCGAGAAAGATGCAAATAAAATAAATAATAAATATTTCCGGATCCGAGTGAGGATCGAACCCGGGCCGTCTTCGTGGCAAGCAGGTGTTCTACCACACAGCCACGCCTCTGCTTGGAAACACAGCGAAAATAACTTCTTCTGCTTGGAAATGCAGTGAAAATAACTTTCATGCTTCGCAAACGCAAGCGTTCTTTATATAGGCGTCGCAATATAACATGTAATATCCCAGGAATATTGTGTGGTACAAGCGTACATTGCCATCGGGCGTCAGAATATGTAACTATCATAACGATTTCGTAGTTTAAAGCCGGCCACCCATTACAAACGGCACACACCTCACTGCGCGTATTCCCTTAACACCACGTAGTGCGTGCATAGCAAGTATGCACTAAATGGTTGAAGTAGGCACTCGGGACAGGATATCGCTATCGCGTTCTACTCTTAAAGGCGAAGACTAAGGGTCCCCCAATTTTTTTTTCTCACCTCCCTAAATTACCATCGTCATTCATTACTCTTTCTTACTACCATTTCCCCTCCCCCGGTGCAGAGCAGCAGGCTAGAGCACACTATCGCTCAGGCCGACCTCTCTGCCTTTATGTAAACGAACCTCTCTCTCAGATAATCCAATTAAATGAAGACGTGCTACAAAAAAATTGCCCGCGTATCTGCGTGCTTGACTGCAAATGTCGTCGAAAGATGATAGTCTTCTGCCGGCCGTACTACTATGTTTTGCCTCGCCTCAACAGCGCCTCCTCTATGTTGAATCAGCCGCATCTGGCTGGCATTGACAAAATAGAGGAGACACTGCGTGAGATATGGACGCCATCTAGCAGTGGCGTCGGGAAACATGAGCTTGTGCAGAACCCCGGGCCACTGCCAAGCTTTTTCGTGTATAGCGTCGCATTTTCAGCGCAGCGCAAGAAACACTAGGGTATTTAGAATTACGTATCTATATATTTTCTAGTAAAGGAACACACCACCTAATACTTACGTATTGATGTTGCGCCTCAGATATGCGCAATATTAGCTTTTGATGGACAATGTTCACAAGTATGAACGCAGCCACCAGTTCAAGATGGCTGGGCGTTCAGCAAGTGCTTAAACTTTGGCCGGGTGGCTGAATCGTTTGACAGACAGACAAAAAGACAAATAGACAGACACCAAAATGTCTTAGTTGAAGTACCTCAAGAAAGACTATCGTCTTTATGGTTTACTCTGCAATACTAAGCTCCTGTATACAAAGACGGCTCTGAGCAAGTTTGAAGTTCAGCAAATGCTGATAAGATATTTTATTTTAATATTGAAGTCCATTTCCCCATGGCGCACCTACCGACATTGATACTATAGAGCTTGATGTCAGGCTACAGTACTAATTCTGGTCACTTCACGTCGCAGTCTGGCTAGTTGAGATGACGTCAGGTACCGAAACTTCCAAAATGGCCGCTTGTGCGTCATCAACGAAGCCACAGTGCAGACCGAGCGTGGAACGTCACAATATTGCGCAAGCACGTGACGAGAGGCTCCTACCGTGTTGTGACGTGGGGTACAGGAGGAATCGAAACTAGCTTTTAAAAACATACTGTAATTACTTTTTCAGGGTGAACTCACGCTTAGAAGTGCATTTTATAGGATCTCGAATTCTTGGTCTTTCATTTGACGCCAAAAAACGACAACTGAAAACTTTCGTGTCAGCACTCCCTTAACGCAAATTTTCAAAGCAGTTACACACACACACACACACACACACACACACACACACACACACACACACACACACACACACACACACACACACACGCACACGCACACACACACGCACACGCACACACACACACACACGCCGGGTGCATTAGATTCATTTTGATCACCAAAGCTTACTTACCCTACAAATATATAACGTTACAAGGTCGCTCTACGTGCCGCCACACTCAACTTGCAGCCGCGATTTGAACTCTCAATTGCATGTTTCTATGCGATATATGGAATAAGGAAATACGATACTGGCGCGCACCACTTCGTGCTACCCTCTGCGATTTAGTCCAGTGGGATTTTTGTCATTACCAAGCCAGAGAAACACGATGTCAAATTCCGTGCAAATGAAAAATCCCAAAGACAAGCGGGAAAGCCACGTGCGTAGCGAAGAAATTAGTTATTGGCAGAAGGCGGCAGAACTCATCCGAAGTGCAGGCTTCGTCTTTCGGTGCCACTGGGATCCGTCATGCACTGCTATTCTGCTCAGGCACGTTCACGACTAGAAAAGGCTTACTGCAGGGACTTCTACGTCACTGCTTCTGCCACCCAGTCACGGCAAGAGGAACCCCACGACCCGATACAACGCCACGAATGCATAGCACTGAAAGAAATTCACGCAAAACTATCGCTTACAATCACGCCTGACGACAGGGGCTATACTATCAGACTAAAGAACGACCGCAACGAGACGGATCACATACAGTGTCGTGTAACGATGCCAGAATGGCTCTCTGATATTGATGGCTGCGCCTTATGAATAAATTAACCCGCCCGCACGCCTACACAGTTTCGGTCATTTTTTGGAGCAATAGAACACACGTTCATGCATAGTTCTACGTCTAATAAATAATATCAGGGTGGAGGACGCGAAGCGGGAGAACTGTGTGTGTTTGTTTGTGTGTGTGTGTGTGTGTGTGTGTGTGTGTGTGTGTGTGTGTGTGTGTGTGTGTGTGTGTGTGTGTGTGTGTGTGTGTGTGTGTGTGTGTGTGTGTGTGCGTGTGTGTGTAAGGGGTGTGTGTGTGTAAGGGGGTGTGCGGGGGGAGGAGGTGAAGGTGAGTGTGCATCCCCTCCTTTGGGGGCTAGGGAGAGTGCGGTCAGGCCGTGAGTGCGTGCCTAATGCTCAGCGTTTGCTGAGCGCATTTTCGGCCCGCGAAAACTATCGAGCAGACATAGTTTAGCTGTGGCGGGCGAAACGATGACGCGCGCTATATTTATGGTAGTGTTGTCAATGTTTGAGAGACGCGTTAAAGGGATGGGCCACGCGATAGCTTAAGAACCGGTCTGCACTTTTTATCATGCCAGCTTTACGGCGCATGTTTTCACGGCCGTTGAGCGAGATCTGTTCCCGATCACCTGTGCGTGCAAAACCATGAACGCTCATTTCACAGGAGATATATTTTTTTCTGTAGTACATGCAGTCGTAGAAATCCACAAACCGCACTTGCAAACGTTTAGAGATTCGTAAATTTGCCAGCGCTGCTATTGTCAAACGCTGTTAAAACTGTCAATATTTCGCTTGGAGGGCAAAACTTTCAATTTTCATGAAACCTGCGTATTTGTAGCAACATCGTAACTGAAGCTATGACACAATACGTACGTACTACCGCATTTTACGATCGCATGCTATGTATTCACAACCGATACTTTTCCGTATATCATTTTCTGCACAAGCCAAACCAGCGAACTCTATTTTGGTAACAGCCAGTGAAGTATTTCTTTTCAAAAAATCACGCTTTGTGCTTGTGCACACTGACTTCCTTGGAGCAAAGGTGTCATCTATTTCATTCAGGGGAGCCGACCAGAGCGTTGTGACTACGCTTAGGAAAAAGGTTGCCATCGGCTGCCACAAAGAGAATCAGGTAGACGTGATTCTCTTTTGACTCTCTCTTTTTTTAAGAGTTTGGTCTTCCACAGCTTGAGACCTTATTTCTTGCATCTTTGCTACCTGCTGTAATCAAATGATAGTTGGAAGAAATCAATTGGGGAAGTTCATAATGCTTGCTGGTCCGGCTACACTGGGAGCGTCCGCTATTTTTTAGTTGGCTCAGTTGCGGAATCGTCTGCTGGCGGCTCCATAAGGAGAGGCCGCGAGGAGGCTGAGCAGCAGTCGTTGACGGAGGTTTCAGGCCAATGAAATGCGGCCGTTTTTCTCGAAACCCAGAAACGAATGATCAGTGGATCTCATTCTGCTACCTCAAATTGACGAGAGCACAATATCAAAGCTCTACGCGCTTAAAGGGACTGTCTATCGTCGTTCATCACTTTTATGTTTTGTATCGCAATAAAAAAGCGTACCGTCTGAAGTGCCGAACCTTGCAGCGGTTTCTCTGGAAAGTGAGTAGAAATTTTTAAAACAGAATTTTGCGATCTGCATTCGGTCCTCTTCCATTGGTCGGATGAATGCCCACAACACTGGTTGGTGGAGGCGATGACGACTGAAGTGCTGGTGAAAGTCGCAAACTGGAACCGCGCGCTCTTTTTGCAGACTTCATCAATTTTTGTTTAATAATAAAACAAATACCGTAGTGGTCGTTTAAGCACGCATATTGTCAGATAAAGCATTATTACCACGGTTTCTCCAGCTTTGTTCAGTCTGCCTGACAAACCACCGCGGTCGAGCGGAAAAGTTGGTCCGTTCCAGCAACACTGGTACGCAGGGGTTGTGAAACGAACTGTAGTGGTTCCACTCATGCCAACCGCGCTACTAAAATGAACATGAGGAGTGCTTCACAAAACAACAGAAGGTTCCTGCTGTCTTTCAGTTATGTTTAGGTGTTCTGTGTTGTATATGCGATATGAGAGCCAGCATGGACGCCCTGGTGAAGCGGAACGTGATGGCAAAATTTTCTTAAATGTAGCACCATTGGTGAATGGTGTGCACTTTACTGATGAGGACTCGTGCTACGTTACTAGATTACGTTGGACTCACGGGCATGGTTCGAAAATTCCCTGAAGTCAGTCACGCTGCTATTCGCCGAAGACAATTTTTTTTTTCTTATGAGCGGTGCCGGACGCAGTGCTCGCGTTTCGCCGCCGTAGGCAGGCAGGTATACAGGCAGGCGAACGCGCCGCCGGCAGCGCCACCGAGCGCCTCTCTGAACGCGTGAGGAAAAAAGCAATAATTACTCTTTGGCGCAACCTAAAGCTGCCTCAAGCGCGTAAAATACAATTTCAAGTTACACATCTTTGTTTTTAATCAAAATGAGTCTACCTGCGAGGATTTCTTGTCCGACCAATAGATTGAACCACATCGCTGTTTGGTGACGCTAGCGGTCATTCTTTGTCGACTTTCGACGTCAAATTAAAATTATAATTCTTTTTTTTTGTGGAACAAAAGCATGCTCATTGCCGCCGATGTGATGAACGATCTTCTCATTTTCGCCACAATCAGAAAAATTTTTCCGAGCGGTAGACAGTCCCTTTAAAGGGGCCCTGCAACACTTTTTGAGCATGATCAGAAAACGCTGCCAATCGGTAGTCGAGGCTCCCGAGAACATGGAAGCCAGATATTATAGCGCAGCACGCGGCCTGGAATTTGCAATAAATTTTCTGTCACCTAAAAATCGCGTTTCTGTTCTCTCGGTAAATGAGGTTATATATTCGATAATCATAGCATCATAGGCCCAAGTATCACGCCATTGGCTGATTTGAGTACGGTGCGCTGGCGAGTTACTGGGGCCGCCACGGGAGGCCGCGATGTGTCCGTGCGTGTGCGCGCGATCGCACTGAAAAGCCGCGCGTTCGAAGAAAAAAGAAAACAAAGTGCTCAACGCCACGAGGCGCGCGTGACGTACCGTTCTTCCCCCGTGCCATCCATTCCTGCTTAGCTTCCAGTGCTTACGTCGGGACGAGAGAAGATATAAAGCAATTGCAGCGTGCGACAAATCTTTGTAACTCCGCTCGTACTGGACGGATTCTAAAAATTGTTTGCGGCGATCAATTTGTGAGGCAACAAGCTCCTTTACTATATCCATTTGTGTTCTCGTGAATCGAAAAGGGGCCCTGCAATACTTTGCCTGCTTGCAAAGGTGTTGCAGGGTCCCCTTTAAAAAACTCATCCGGGTGGTAGCTGCAAGAGCCGAACTGTTCTTCTTAGTGACGTGCGCTTCCGATCTGAGGTAGGCATTCACGAAAAATGTTCGTTGCGAGGAGATGTGACTGTCAAACTTCTGAAGTAACCTTGCACTGCAATACGTCTTCATTGTAATTCCTATACACGCGTCAGAAACATTCGTCAGATGTCTACACCGCGTTGTTACTGCGCGACCTGTGCATCACTGGGCTGCATTCATCGGCTAATTTCTTTAACCACAGGTGTCTCCACATCCTTCGCAATGGTATGTTTAATAGTATTTTTTTTCGATAGAAGCAAGACGTGGACATGCGCGTAAGTGGTGCACCCCATAACAAACAAAAAGAGTGATCATGCGTTTTAACTGTATGCAAAGAGAGCGGCCCGAATACATACTGCTCTTTTACGGTACACCGGTTGTTTATAATTAGCTGTGGACGTAAACTAATAATATTATTAATTGTTGGGGTTTAACGCCCCGAAAGCACGACATGATTATGAGAGACGGCGTTGTGGAGGGCTCCGCGAATATCGACGACCTGGGTTCTGTAACGTTCACTTAAATCTAAGTACACGGGCCTCCAGCATTTTCGCCTGTTCGGGTAGCCAACACATTCGATTAAAGTCAGTTTACCTTGTTCCGAGTATTGTCATGGCTCCCTCGTTGCGTGAACCACGCACGAAGCATCCGCAAGTCATCACAGAACGAAGGCAAATAACCCAGCAGCTAGCATCCCGAAAGGCTGCGACATGCCACTGGTTTCATTTTTGGGTCCCGCAGAACATGGCGATCGAGCTTACGAGAGGCGGTCGACAGATGGCGCTGTACAGTGTCGTCCACTGTTAGGTTGAACACGGCTCAGCGTGGCCGTGCTCCAAGCAGCGCCAATGCTGCGGGCGCGGTCGCGCATCGAAGCGTAGCGGCGCATGCGTGCACGCACACACGGGATATGCTTTACGTCGTCAGCTACATCGCTCGAGCGTGTACTTCCGTGGTAGCCAGGCGCCGGTCTTGTTTGTCTGTAGTACAGCAAGAGCGGCGCGCTCGTGTGCGCATGCGCCACCTCGATTCGATGCGCGGCCGCGCCTGCTGCACTGGCGCTCCGCAGAGCGCTGCCACGCTGAGCCGTGTTCACCCTAAGAGTGGACGGCACTGTACATATTCAATATCCCCTGACCCTGGACAGTGCAGCATGTGCACGAAGCCCCTACTCAACACGTTGCACAGACAGCTTCAAGCCATCAGCGGCGTTGCTAAGCAAACAGTACGCCGCTTTGTGTAGCGCTGGCATGTGTCCAAGCGAGTGGTGAACATTTTTATTAGTCATTATTCGCAGTGCGATGCTGAAACTGAAAATTCAAGGCCCTCATTTCTACTCCGCAGTTACATTTATGACGACCTAATTATGACACACGTTGTACTCCGGCCAGGCGTATTATTCTACAGATGAAGGCATGAAGTTGCGCGCACTCTTGAAACCATTGCACTTTTCCCACATTTTACTAAATTCAAGCATATTTAGCGTAATGGCCTCTTGCTCAGCTGAGCGACACGCATTGTACTAAAAATTTAATTTGAAATTATTCGTCGATATGTTCCGTTCCAGCGTGCTGTGGAGTGATATAAATCATTATCCGCATGCACCAGCTATTACAGGTGCAAGTCACTTGACACCGCGCTTCTTTCAAGCCAATCAATGTTCTTCATTTCACCGTAGGCTATCTGGTGATTGAAAACGGTTGAGGGTGAACTCTGAGAAGAATATGGCGGACGAAGAGTAAACATGTGACGCATTTTTTTTTTTTAATTTTTTTTGTGAGAATTTCTTAACGAAGTGTGCTTTTGCGCTACTTTAGCTATAAACACACCAAGATAACGTGCGACTTTTCCCAGAGAATGACTGCATAACAACCCGTTGATATCAGTGACATGTCACATTCATTTACTGCATGATCTAATGCTACCCATTAACGCAGAAAATTATTTTGAAACGTACGCTACAACGGCGTTAATTTAAAGAGTTCTTTGTGACCAATGTGGCGTCATTGCTGGTGATCGCAGGCGATTACGGTTGTTATGATTCACGGCATAACAGTGAGAGGGAAAGATTAAAGTCGATTTGTAAGTGTACCGGCCCATTCTCAGATATCTGAAACCAAAAGATATCAATAGACGGTCTGCGTGCAACGCACGTCATCTGGCTGAGCTCTTTCGAGAAGCATGAAATGACTGTAATGAGTGTTTCCCCTCGGTTTTCATGTTTTTTTTACACAAAAATGGTGTGCAACATGCTCACTCATCTAGCTTCTTATTTTTAACACACACTCGTGACAGCAATTGCAAACCCGGCGCAGTTTTATCTCTCTCAACATTTTTTGCTTGCTCGTAAAGAGGTTGTTACCTAACGCCTTTCTCATATCCCCCTCTTTCCCGATTTCACTGCAAGCGGCAATCTGGAACTGAACGCGCAATCTACAAGGCGAAACAGTGGCAGCGAAATACTACTTTCCCCGGGTTATTCTTAGTTCTGTGCCCTGTACGGCAGCGTATTCGAAAAACATAACGCCGCCATCGCGAAAGGGGCTCGCTTTTCCCGCCGCATTCTCGATGCCGTTTTAAAGCAGCTGGCAGCCGAGCGGAACACAACAGATACAAGTGGCGGCGACCGTG
>JALIZH010010977.1:0-42679 GCA_030522465.1 Rhipicephalus appendiculatus
ACGATCAAGGCCAGCAAAACCTGTAAGTAAGCTACGCATAAGTTGGCGGAAAGGGTTATTATTGCTATTCAAATTCACATTCACTTTCAGTCACTCGCGTGAAAGACGTGAAAGGCGCGAAATAGAAAGTGATCCTAACGTGCTAATTCACATTAAATCGCAGTAGTTCCACAACCGCTATTAAATCAGATTAAGGGGCACACCAAATGCAATATATTCTCAATAATATCACATGGTCGTGACGTTGGTGAAGGCAGCAGTTTGGCGTGTTTGAGACGAAACTCTTTATTTGGGCGAACCTGTGCTCGGAAAATGAAAGGAGCAAAGTACAAGCAATTCAAGCTGTACGCCTGGCTGTACTTAGCGGCGAAAACAGCGTCGGCATTTAAGGCTCTGTCATACTCCGACAGTCACGGCGTGCACGCACGCCGTGACCGTCGCGTCACGTCGGCGCCATGCCAGGCGTAAATCCACCTGCCCTTTAGTGCAACCGGTTCCAACGTGACATGGCCCGACTCGGCGGCCGCAGCCAAAGCATCGCATGCGCAGGAATTAGCAGAGAGCAATTCTAATGACGGCTAATGTACGCAAACGAATTTCGATACACCGTGTCATGTAAGTCATGCCTACATGGCATGCGTGTCCTAATTTGCAGCTTAGGACTTGTCACTTATGATCGTCATACATTCTTGTCATGGCATAAAAAGTTTGGTATATATCAGGTTAACGAAACGGCCGCAAGAGCCTTAAAAAGACCGTCGCACGTAAATCATGCCATTCATGACATGCATACAATCATTTTCATGTTATGACCTGCCATTTATGTTCGTTATACAGTCATGTCATGCCATACCAACTTTGATATGCATACTTGAACTGCAACTAGTATAGCGCATTACGGAAAAAATAGAAACGGCCGAACAAGAGGAAGCGCTAACTTCCAACGCGGTTGGAAGCTAGAGCTCTGTCCTCTTGTTTCGGTCTGCTCGGCCGTTTCTCTCTTTTCCGTAATGCGCTATACCAGTTCAAGTACGACGAACCAACTCGCCCAATCTTCAACACTTGTGGATTTGATATGCATCCCATTAACGAAACGGCCGCGAGAGCACAAAGTCGTAGGCGGATAGAGATAGATAGATAGATAGATAGATAGATAGATAGATAGATAGATAGATAGATAGATAGATAGATAGATAGATAGATAGATAGATAGATAGATAGATAGATAGATAGATAGATAGATAGATAGATAGATAGATAGATAGATAGATAGATAGATAGATAGATAGATAGATAGATAGATAGATAGATAGATAGATACGCAGATAGATAGATAGATACGCTCAAAGTAGCAGAAGTTTGCTAAGAAATGCTTCGCATTTAAAACACCAGGTGGTCAAAATTTCCGTAGCCTCCCTTTACGGCGTGCCTCATAATCTCGCGTGGTTTTGGCACGTAAAACCCCAGATATTATGATTAGGCCTATGATACACCTACAGTGCTTCCAAGTGATTTTCTTCTAAAGTGGTAGGATCGGCAGTTCTGACTGCCCGCGTGGTAGCCATATTTTTAGAAAAGATTGGTAATTAAATCTAAATCCTTTTTAAGTTTTTCTACAGACACATTGAAGGGGCGTTTTAAAACTGCCCTCCCGGAAGATGACACAGAATAATCAATTATGGATCAAATTTTTAAATAGGTTTCTAGGAAGGTGGCGACATATCTTAAAAGAGCTTTGAAAAACAGGGTGGCTGATCAGCAATGCTAAATGTAGCCACACTAAGTGCAATTATTGCAGCGCCGACTGATCCTTAGCTTTCATCGAGTGAGTGCTAGGTAGACGCGAAAAACATCATCTCGGCTATTCCAGTATTAACAAATCAGAGATAAAGAAAACAAATACAACTCGCATTAATTTGCTCGTACCGTTGTGCAAGACCAATTAACCCAACAATTACTTCTTATTGTATGGTCAAGTTTTCTGCATGCAGCCGCGAATATCATTGATGGCCTAAAATATAGATCATTGGTCAGCGCATTTCTAGCGATAAAACAATAGCACGGAGTTTTCTCTTTGACGTAACGTTTCAATATTAACGCGATTGCGTTAAAGAGCTCGTTCCGCAGAAATTCCGGCGTCGGTGTCGGCGTTGACGTCGTTGGTTGTGACGAAAAAATCTTCGTCTTGTCCGTGACCGAAAAATCGAGAAAGGTCCCAATAAAATCAATAATTAAAATGTTCGGGTCGAAGTAGGATCAATTCGGGTCGTCTGCGTGGCAAGCATGTGTTCTAACACAGAGCTACGATACTTGCTGAATCTGCTTTGGATAAAAACCCTATATGTAGTGGAAGGAGTCGCCTTAACTGATCATATATTGCGTGGCAGAAGCGCAGACTTGCGCCAGGCGTCAAAACAGGTGAATTGAGCAACGAGTCGGTGCTTTAAAGGCCTGCCCGTTACAAAGCGGTCAGACATTTAATCAGCAGCAGCAGCAGAACCATCAACAAAGTGAACAGCTGCGTAGGTTCGCGTGTTGCCCTACGGACGCGTATTGGACTCTTCGCTGATTCGCAAAAGGAATAAGTATGGCGTAATGGGGACTTAACAACTGTGCTTGCAGTAGGCATTGAATGACACTTTGAACGGCCAGTGATACGTACACAGTCTTTCGTTTTCTTACGGCCCGGTTGAAGGCATGCACCGAGAACCAAAGCAGGCCAGCAATTCAGAAGGCAATGCGTACGAGGCCCGATTACGCTTTCGCGATCTGCTCTCGGAGGCGAAGCTCAAGGGTCCGCCAATTTTTTTTTTAAACAGGGTTTCAATTGCACACATGAGTGACTCGTACAATGCTCTCGCCCCTTCCTTTGTCTGCTGGTTTGTGATGACCTGTATAAATTATAGGGTTGATAAATGTTTTATGAACTTACAACCATTATTGCGAGAAATCAAAAGAGTAGTTTGTTTGCACAAATGGGTGCAACATGCGAGCTCAATTTATCGGGACGTATATGCTCATGTAAATCAGTTCGAGCAAAAAACGTCAGGCCTGCGCGGAATATGCAGAACGGTCGCAGCGAAAGCTGGAAGAGCGGCCTATGTATATCCCGTTGTAAAACTCTCTTGGAGCAACGACTACAAGCACACCCTTGCAGTGCACCCGCTGCGCCATAAATCATTGCAATTTTTGTGGGTTGGAAGCTTTAAACAAGCCACTCGTTACGTATTACGCATTGTGTGACGCCTGGTTGTTATTTTGCTCTTCTACCACGCTATATTACATATGTTAACGCGATTCCTTGCCCGACATGACGCCTGTATAGGGTCTTTATGTAAAGGAGTTTCTAGCGCCGGCGTGCCTCCGTGGTAGAATACTAGATTGCCATGCAGAGGACCCGGATGATCCGGATTCAAACGCCCTCCGATCCTAAATAATTTTTTCTCATTTCGCATGATATCGGTTACGGACACAGTTGGCAGGGCTGGGCAAAGATACTTTGAAATTGTATCGCGATACAAGATATTCTGGCAGGAAGTATCGGAGATACAGATACAAGATACTTCCGGAATGAATGTATCCGATTCGATACTTCCCAATTGTATCTTCAGATACTTCGATACATCTGGAAATTCGCTATTATAGATCTATATAATGACGCCTCAAGTACCTATGTACAGAAGTGTTTGCTTGAAAAAGTCTTAACTGCAACCAACTTTGTTTAATTTAATGAAATATCTGTTTGAATCCCGAAATTTACGTTTTTCATGCTTAATGTATATTAGTTTCATTCCGAAACATGTTATTGGCATTTGTTTACTTGACACTTTTGTATTTCATGGGCGTCGCTGCTTTACTTGGCGACCAGCTAGCGGGTTGCCGTCTAATTGCAAGACTTTCAATAAGAAGCCTCCACAAAATGGCACAAATACCGGTGCAGTCTTACCTTGTCCGTAAGCGTATTACCGTTTTCGTAGTGGCGCATTACCCTGCAGGTATAGAACAACCAACAACGCCAGTAGCAATCTTTCTGTGAAGCATCATGAGAAGACGATAGCTACCAAGTCAGCGCTCACAGTACACTGAGGACATAAAACTGCAGTGATTTTTCATATTCTAAATATCAACTTGCGCAAAGTGTTCGTTAGCAACATATTCACTTACGTGCAAGCTTTTACCATTTCGTCTCCGAGAGAACTTATGCCGCCCAGAAGCTAATGTATCGTACGTGGCAAAAAGCGTCGCAGGATATCACTGCTGTTCACATTATGCAACTTCTAGCCTCCCTGCCTGTTTTTTTTGTAACGCAAAAAAAAGGACTTTACAGGGACATAAAAAAAGGAAAGCGAATACACCTGAGTGAAATAGCAAGGCATTTTCTGCAATAAAAAATGACTAAGTGAATAAGTATACAGGGTTTTTCACGTAAGTAGAACCATTATATTAAAAAAAAAGCGTTTAACCATGACTGAATGAAACCAATGGCATATGATTTACCGTCTTGTGGCGCTCGTTATGGTATTTTTATATTGCGCTTGGTTGATTAACTATGGTCAATTATGCAACATTTTTATTATTCACTTTAGGGCAGAGTGCGCTTCGTCACATCGTAGAACGCATTTAAAAACGACCGAAGCAATTGTTTTTTGGCGGCGTACATGCTGCATAGTGAATATTTTTTCGCTTTAAAGAAAGCACGCGAAATATCAAATAAAAACACGTGGCTGCGCTCATGCGCTATCGTACTTCAGCGCTCTTAAACGCGCATCAAGCGAAACAACCGGCGCGCGTACTGTCAACCTGTCGCTTGTCAGGGACGATGGTGTTGCTTTGCCGGGTGTGGCGCTCAGAAATGCTGACGCGCTGTGGAGCCGATGCCGCGGTCACTCGTTTAGCCGCGGTCCGCTTGCCAGTTGTTTTGCTCGATGAACGTCTGAGAGCACTGCAGCACAATAGCGTACGAGCGCAGTAACGTGGTCATATTTTTCCGGCTTTCTTTAAACGCCGCAAAAACCACTACGTAGCATGTACCTTTCCACAAAAGGTCGGATCTGTCGTTATAGAATGCCCTTTAAAACGCAAAGAAACACACTTGGCCCCAAAATGAATATCAGAAATGTTACATCTCTCATCCTAGTTAAGAAATTACCCTAATAAGAGCCACATGGCGGTAAAAAATACCCTAATAAGAGCCACATGGCGGTAAACCGCATACTTGGTTTTATACAGTTGAGGTTAAGATCTTTGTAAATATTTGGTTCCAGTTACGTGACACCCTTTATAAACACGATACATGCGGCACCCCTAAAAGCTATAAAAATAGAGCATGATGTATCGTCAACTTAGGTGTTAAAAGTCAGACAATAGAAAACTCAGTGCCCACGTAAAATAGCACTAAAGTGCTTGTGGGGACGCTGATGAGAAAACCGTAGTACTTGGTATTATGTTTCTCAAATACCCTTCCTAAGGCCTTTAAGATTTTTATTGCGATAGCAATTATATGGACACGCTCGGCTGGTTTTCGCCGTCGGCGTCGCCGTCATGTCCCGTATATGTATATGAATCTATATATTTATAAAAACCCCCAAAGAAAAATAATTCGGAAAAGTGCTTCCGACGCGCGGCATCGAACGAGGGACCTCTCGTTCTGCAGCGCGCGGCGCTAACCGCTGAGGCACGAAAGCGCACGTCCTTCAACGTTCAAACGGCGAGCTATTTATATACCGCGAGTTTTCAGCGTGTTTTCAACAATTACCAGCGAGATGGCGCAAAGGGCGCGCTCGAAGGGGCCTTAGCTCGGCTTCCCGTTCGTCGCGACGCCCGCGCTCATCTCCCTCGCGCACTTTGACCCGTGGGGGGGTAGACGCCCGTTCGCGCGCGCTTATGTCGCGGTGGGGGAGAATGGGGCTTTCGCCAGAACGATTGCGTTGTAGTTAGCGGGCGGACGAAGGCCACTTCGCTCGCGGCAGTCCCCCCTGTTTGCGAAAAGAACACGCTTTTCAAATACAGCGAAGTAACTGTGACGCTTCTTAGTTCGCGCTCGTCTGCACCTGCGAATATGTTTCGTGCGTCGTTTTTGTTTGAGCAGCGCGTTAAGGGGTATTCACACGAGGGAGAAATCCCGGGGGAGAAGCGAGGATTGCCGATCATGTGACAAAGACGTCACGGATTAGCGAGTAGGCGCGACCTCTCCGCGCCTCCTCGGAGGAGACGGGGACCTTTTCCCCGACAGGTCAAACTATCCCCCCGACGGTGGGGGGATATGGTGGTATTTCGTGCAGGTGTTTGGCCACATTGTTGCACTTTCTTTGGAAGGGTGCGGCGGCGCGCTGGCGGTTTCGTTGTCCGCAGCCGGTGAAACAGGCGGTACAATACACCAGAGTAGTCTGGTAACACTGGTCTCCCCCTCCATTCGCCTCGTCCGTGTGAGCGGGGGGACATTTGGGGGGTTTTCTCCTCGCGAGTTCACGTCACTAGGCTCCGCCTTTATCCCCCGAGGATTTCTCCCTCGTGTGAATACTCCTTTAAGTGTCGAGCTGTGAACGTTGTTAGTTCTCTCTCGTCCTGTGCGTGTTGTTTTCGTGCGTCATGTGCGTGTGAGCAGCGCGCTGCACGTTTCGGCCTGCTTGCCATTCGTGGCTTGACATTGCAATTAGTTGCTATCGCATTCATTGCTTCGCCTTGTGGCGAAACTGTGCCTTTTTTTGTTATAATTTCCATTGCTATAATGTAAAGTCAATTTCGCTGTTTTATTAAATCGTAAGCAGAATTTTTGTTCGTGTAAGCACTAGGCACGCTCTGATTATTTTACATTTGCTCTAACATCGCCTGAACAGTAAACTCACACGGAATGTAGGTATGTAAATAGTAGCAATGACACAGACAATTAAAAATAACAATAAACAAGAGAAGCACTAGAGGAGGAGATTACCAAAGATTTATTACAGCTAACAAACGAGAAAAAAAACTACACAGAGGCCTAGGTAATGTGTGGGATGCAAACGAAGGACAGAAAAGAGAACATTTGTGCTAACAATCAAGCTATCATTAAACAAAACTTCTTGGATGATTTAGCACGAAGAACAAAGATACAGTACACCAAAATATCATCTGTTACGTAAATGTATGTTCTATTGCAGACAGCATCGACATTGGTGGAGCGACGGTTGTTAGAATCTAATTGGCATATAAGTCAATCTCATACTGTGCAAGTCAAGCTTACATCGACGAGATCTGTGAAATCTCTGTGTGAAAGCAGCGAGACGCAAAGCAACCACATTCTTGCCTTTTTGAGGCTTTGAAACAAAGCACCACGCAAGACACACTTCGATAACGACACTATAGCCACATCCGATTTTGGGCGAGAGACGCCGCACGCATTGTAGTACGCAGCGCAGTACCGTAGCTACAAACAAGGTTCATGGCACCGACACAGCTAAAAAAAAAGGAAAATATGGAGAAACAAAAGGTCGGTTGCACGTAGACGTTCGCGCGCTTGTTTTCGTCGAGATGGCTGAAGCGCCATCCCGTGACTCTGCTCCACCAGTAGAGACGCGTATAGACCTTATTTCCTATGCTCACTGGAGCATTCTGGCAAAAAAGACAAAGGATTATCACTGTCGTTAGCTTTATTGAGGTGGCTTAGTGGCAGCAGTATCAGCTTGAGAAGCAGAGTTGAGCTGACGTTTGTTGTTTCGCTGGGTGGCGTTTCTATAGCAGTATCTTGTATCTTAAGATACACGATACATTATTGAATGTATCGGAAATACAGATACAGATACTCGTTTTGCGAGACGTATCGCGATACAGATACAAGATACCCAAAGAGTATCTAAGATAGTATCTAAGATACATGTGTCTTCGATACTGCCCAGCCCTGACAGTTGGCGGCGGCGGTATAGAACAACTATATATGCCACTGAAATCAGCTGTTGTTGTGAACTCATAACAACTTTAGCTGTAATAGAAAACTGGTTACTTACCAAGGAAAGCGACATGGCGAAATCAGCACACACTTCGAGCACGGCGAATGTACTGAAGCGCCATTTTTCCTCAGTACTACTCCAGGACAGGCTGGCCTTGGCCACTCCCAGTGCACATGACACTATCAACAGCACCTGCAGGATGGCAACAGGTATTTTACCTTCCTTCAAAAATAATCCCTGTCTTAAGGAACGTGGGTTGGGAACGGGTGCCCCCATTAGAAAGCTGCTTTGATGACCGCTTTCATTTCCTATATCAAGGCAAAAACCTTAGAGGCCTCATCAAACGCGAAGTGTGACCGTCGGCGTCGGCAGCGTCAACACGAGTGATGCAAAAAGTCATCATTATGCAACGGCGCCCCTCTGTGACGTCATTCATGACGTCAAAGGTCAAAGTTGCGACGTTATCATGACGTCATCGCGCCATGTGTTGTGACGCCACATTGAGACGCCATCACATCACATCGTCGCTTGGTGAAAGATAGGTCGATCACGAAGGCAGTGCAAAGCCACGTTGGGTACTGAAAGCTTTCGAAGGAAGGGGGGAGATCAATGCAATCGACTGACAAGACGAAGAAGATGGCTTTTGCCTTCCAGTAGTCATAGGCAAATGACGTCATCGGCAAATGACTTTCAACAGCCGAGCTGTTTAAGCTCAGGAAACTCCCGGGTTTCCTAAACAAGAAACGGCCTAGCTATGACGTCACCTCGCGTTGCCTAGCAACCACCTGGCACAACTGCATCTTCCTTGCCCAGCTTGGAAACCAATTACATAACCACGTAAGAACTAGTCACGCGACCAAAATCCTGTAACCACTACTCACGTGACGAAAATCACGTAACAACTAGCCACATGACATGTTCCCGCCAAAACTACCTAACAACTATTCACGTGACATGTTCCCGCCAAAAAACCACGAAAACTAATCACGTGACACGTTCCCTCCACAATAATGTAATAACTAGTTTCGTGGCATGCTCCCGCAAAGACCACGTATCAACTTCCTCCTCATTATGTCTCGCGCCGTTTAGATCATGCTCATAAGGTCGGCATTCCGTCGTCTAATACTGAATCATTCCGACAGTCATACATACCACGCACATCAAATGATTGGAATTGCCTTCCCGCATCACTAGTAACTATTTCAGATCATGACAGATTTGTGAATTTGTTAACCAATCTTTCATAAACCCTATTGTATTTTGCATCTTCCTGGCCATACTTGTATAAATAATCCATTGCACAATTACGTGTTGTATGTTGCCTTGTTAAAGCTATTATTGTATATTTAGTAACGTTGTTTTTTTTTATTATGTATATTTCTGCTGTACATTCATGCTATACTGTGCCCTACCATTAACTATTATTGTATTTTATTGCCTCTTTGTACTTACAGTATTGTATTTAGTGTCTTACCACTCCCCTCTGTAATGTCTGTTGACCCTGAGGGTATAATAAATAAATAAAATAAAAATAAACTAGTCGCGAGACATGTTCCCGCCATAACCACGTATCTAGGCTCGCGACATGTTCCTGCCAAAACCATGCAACAGCTGGTCATGTGACTGGCTAGCCATGTGACTAGTCGTGTGACTAGCATGTGCATAGCTATCAAAAGCTTGGCAATACTAGCAAAAACTTAAAAGAAGCTAGGTCGAACACTAGCTCCGCTGCTAGTTCCAACCATGCGCCACTAGTGCAACCAGCACACATTTTTTTACAGTGTTGCGTTTTAAAACAAGGTTGATACGTAAGCGAGCCACACGCGGATTACAAAGGCGTCGAATCCCCGCAGCCACTTATGACATGAAACGTCTTTCCACTGTGGTCGTAATACGGGTCACTTGTCAAAGCCGAATTTCACAAAAATGTGTTGTATCAATACCGCCTTAACATTAACCTCCGCATATGCACACAGTTTACATTGGTGTATTTGTTTAGAGAAAAAAATCACGCCATATCCACGAAGTGAATGATGATGAGTGGGCGAAGCTCCGGAGGTAATTTGGTAAACCGTCAATCCCCGTAAATTTTGCCCACTCGATCATCATACAAAGACCTGACACACAAACGCGGGGTGTGGTGTGATTATACATACAGTATATACACAATGTTTCATTATTTACATATTGACAAAGTATATACAGAATGTTTTATTATTTACATATGGAGTAGATGATTTTGTTCAAGAGCTCTACGAACCACAAGGAGAGGGTTCCCTGATTTTGTTTTCCTCATCAGTGTCATCGTCATCGTTATCACGTGTAGTGGGTACATTCCACTATAGACTATTTTCCGTAAGGCATGTGGGCGCCGCCATCTTGGGCTGTTAAGCCGATGTTTTCTTGTTTTTGTACATCGCGATGTGAATTACTAAGGCCATGAAACGTCGTATGCACTAACCCAACCGTTTTCATGCGTATGCGTCTCCCGTAAAACTTTTCCTTTAGTTGTTAAAGATGGAAAACACAAAGGTTAACAGCCCAGTATGGCGGCACTCAAACCCATCCGTAAAATAGTCTATACTCGAACGCGCTTATTCTTCATGGTCATCAGGCGTCATCGTCATCTTTATCACGTGGAGTGGGTGCATCCCACTATACGTGGCTACCTACTACTACTACTACATACTACAAAGGAGGGACAGACCCACACCTGTAAGGAGCTTCGCCCCTAAAAAATTAGGCAGATCCCAAGTACCATGGGAATCAATGTTATGCGAAGCATGCGGAGGTAAGGTGACTGGGTTGTAATTTTTTTTAAATGCGAATGCATTTCTTAGTCGGGCTATGTCAGGCATCCGGCGTTGTCCGGCGTTGTCCGCGCGCCGGCAGGTGTTATCTCTCCGTTCTCACTCCCTCTCCCATAGCAACAGCTGCGGGCGCGCGCGCTTATCCTCGCCCCTAGCAACCGGAGCATGTGGTGCGAGAGAGTGTAGGAGAGGGTAGGTGCAGTGCTTCGCCGCTCCTTCTCTCGCCGTTCGCTCTCTCTCCTCCCTGCGCCCCACTCTCCCGTCCGCTCGCGCCTCACTCTCGACCGTTCGCTGGCTGGGCGCCTCTCAAGTCGGTGTCGGCTCAAGAAATGCATTCGCATTTCCTCACGATTCCCTTCGGGGAGGTGGGGGGCATTTTTAGATGTGAAGCATCTTATGGCGAAGCTTAATCCGGTGGTGGTGGTGGTGGTGTGCCGCGTGCCCACCCTTACTGCGCATGCGCAAACCCTTTAAAAAAATAAAAATAAAAAACCTCCTCTCCCGCTCTCTCTCCTCTAGGCATCCCTCCCCGCGGCAACCACACCCTCGCTGCGCATGCGCCTCCCCTCCTCTCTCCCCTCTTACACTCCCCCCCTCTCTCCTCTAGGCATCCCTGCCCGCTGCGTCTACACTCCCACTGCGCATGCGCGTCCCCCCCCTCTCTCTCCTCTCCTACGCTCCCCCCTCTCTCCTCTACGCATCCCTGCCCACGGCGTTCACACTCCCACTGCGCATGCGTGTCACCCCCTCTCTCTCCTCTCCTACGCTCCCCCCCTCTCTCGCCTCGCGACGCCGACGCAGGCAGCGTCTGCTAGCGAGTTTCTTGGTTGAAAAAACTGACTGCTCGCGCTGCACAACCGTTCACTGGCCACCCCTTATATATGGCAATGGATCTTGACCTCCAAGGTGGTGCCGGTGGGAGATTTCTCCTGTGCGTTGTTGAACAATAAAAATTCGCAGCGTGCGCGTTAACTAAAAGCGGAGTGTTGGTCTCTGTGTCCAGTCGGAGTCTTCTGTCTCTCATTGCCCATTAGCAGCGATTGGCATGTTCCAGTAGGAAACACTGCTCCATCACTGCCTGCTTTGCGCCTCCCCAGTTTTCTCTCCTGCGCAACGCTGCGATGAGCGTCAGCGTCAACGCCGCCGCCAGTGTAAGCGTTAGCGCCCGCTGCTTCACATCTACACATGGTTTCCTTTAGCGGGAGATGGTGTAATTTTTTATTGAGTGAAACGTTGTGAAATTACGCTAACGATATGTACAAATGTTGCACACACTGACATATGTTGAACAGTCGCATATGTTTCATATAACCAGTAGTTTGCAGTTGTGTAACGATGCCAACAGAAACATGGGTATTGCCAACACCAGAAGCCGTACGCTGACATGTAGAGCTCGTGCTTGCAGGGATGGTAGCCCTGGATAAGGATACCAACCACAGTGGATGGCGCTTAAGCATACAATTGACGTTAACCCGACATGACTCCTTTATCATAGGAGTACGCCTGTAATGTTTTTTTTAAAATTAGATAGCCAGCACTGCAACCACAACTGATGTTTCACCAACATTACGCCTGCATAGGGTCTTTCCCCAAAGCAGTTTCGAGACCTGTCGTGGTTCTGTGGTAGAATACTTGATTGCCACGCAGAATGCCTGGGTCCGATTCCTGCTGGGACTCTGATTTCTATTCTTTCATTCGTCGCGCCAACGCTGCCGATGTCAGTTTTAGGGGCGAAGCTCCTTAGGGTGTGGGTCTGTCCCTCCTCTGTAGTCGTAGTAGTAGTAGGTAGGTAGGTAGGTAGGTAGGTAGCCACGTGTAGTGGAATGTACCCACTCCACGTGATAAAGATGACGATGACGCAGTATAGTGGAATGTACCCACTACACGTGATAAAGATGACGATGACGCAGTATAGTGGAATGTACCCACTACACGTGATAACGATGAAGTATAAGCGCGTTCCAGTATAGTGGATTGTACCCACTACACGTGATAGCGATGACGATGACGCTGATGACCATGAAGTATAAGCGCGTTCCAGACCACACATTCTCTTTCTGCCATGGATGAAAACGATCGAGCTTCGCCTACTCATCATCATTCACTTCGTGGATATGGCGTTATTTTTTTTGTTAACGCTCTCGCATTTAAATTACCAGTGTCAACGCCACCGATGTCAGTTTCTCTTAACGCTCTCGCATTTAAATTACCAATGTCTGTTCTCGCCGTTCCTGGGTAGACATAAGCTGCCCAACTCCTGTGGCGCATACCCGCCTACCGCGGCCCGTGGTATGCGGGTATGAGCCACACGTGTCTGGAGAAATGAGTTTGACGACGTACGTGACGGGATTTACAAGTTATTCAAGTCACGACCAGCCAGACGTATTCGTCAAATCCTCTTACCCTGCCATACTAACTTTGGTCGACCTCAAGTTAAAGGGGTGGTGCCACCAAATTTGTGCCTTGCGCGTTCTTCGCTGCAAGCGTTTCTTATAGCTCTAGGAAGGATGATACACGCACCAATATTCACGTATTCTCGCTAAATAATTTAATATCGCCTTATTTATGCGGACAACTTTCGGTTTCGGTTTCTGGGCACCAAGTTGGGCAGTGACGTAGAAGTGTAGTAGGCTTGGTCACGTGACCATACAAGGCTCGCGCGAAGATGCGCAGCACTTCGCCAGGAAGCGATCGAAACTCGGCAAGTGATGTAGCAACCGATGCTTTGCCGGTACGTACGTTCTGGAGGTAACGGAGGTCCCGAGGACACTCACGTCACTACAGATATGGTGTGACGTCACTAGAACTTTCGTTGTCCTTTCCATAGAGCTACGTCAGTTTTGATGCGCTAGCGATGCGCATCGATCGGGAGAGTGAGCATTTAGGTACACTTTGGAAGTGAATTAAAAGATATTCTAAACGTTTGCTGCGTCCGACCCTTCGTGTGGAGTGTCCTTGCATACAGAGGAAACCCACAACAGGCTTGTTATAGCCTCAAAATTTTATGGCACCACCCCTTTAAGGGGGGAACGCGGCTTTCGTATCGCGAAAAATGGCCAAACTGAAAACCGTGTAGAAGTGCTTCGAAAAATTCGTTACGCCCCCTCCTAGGTGGCGGAAATTACTCTGGAAATCGCGAAAAAACGCCGATTTTCAAAAAATTATAGCTTCGCAATGGCGCGGCCGGGAGCCGTCGTCTTGGGCTCGTCGGAAAGAGCATTTCTCCGTGTTCAAATTCAGAGCTACGTCAGTTCAGAAAGAACCTCCATTCAGAAAGAACCGCACAAAAAGCAAATACTTGAGGGACGTTACGAGGCCTCCGATTGGCCGCGTCCGCCATGTTGCCCCAGCTCGCCTCGCCATTGGTCCGATGCTCGCTCCGGGAGATCATCGTCTGCTGGTTGTGCGTCGCGAGGACACGGCTGTCGAAAATCGCGCTACTTGGTGACGTGTTCACGGCTCGGCGATCACTTAGAATATAATTACGCTTCAGTTAGGAGCTGCAAGCGGATGCTTGACCAAATTACGACGGTGCGCCGCGCTCGTAGACCGCGCGGCGCGCCATCCGACCGCACGTCCGATGCTCGGAGTCGTCACTAGGCCTAGCTCCGCTGACGGCGAGACGAATGTCGAACTTTGCGGGCAAGAACAACGCGCTAGCGCACCCGTGGCAACGTGCTAGTTCGCAAGCAACGAAGCAAATCGCTCGCCGGCTACTCGGGACCGCGAATGAGCATTTTACGCATCGGCAGCGGCACCCACAGTCAAGCTCGCCAGACCCCACGGCCAAGGATTGCTCGGAACAGCGGCTAGCAATTTCGCGCGTCGGCACTCGAAAATGCGATTCCAAGCACAGTGCGCGCCGATTTTTCGTCATCGTAGCCACGCATTTCGCGCATCGTCACCGAACGCCGCCGTCAAGCACATCACGCGCCGGCTCCACGGACCTCGGCCCGGGTACTTCGCGATCATAGAACGCTGTCAATAGGCACTAGTGATGCGATCTAGACGTGTTTCGGGCCGTGCTTGATATCGCCGCAAGCGTCTAATGAAAGCCTCGTAGATTAGCGTTTCCGCGACCGGCCGTATGATGCGTTTCACAGGCTAGAGTGACAAAGGAACCTGTATGAAGGAGGGGGACGAATTTTGCCCGACTCGCGTTATTAATGGTGCATTCAGACGACGGACCAAATCCGGATGTGGAGTCGCGGACGGCGCGTCACGTGACCTCACATCAGCGATTCCTCTTCTCCGCGGCTCGTCCGCGTGGCTCGCGGACGGATGAGCCCAACCTGTTTTTCACATCGGGATTCTGGCGGCGGAGCGCCGCAGCTTTAGCGGGCAAACAAGCTGGCAACCAGTACAGTTTTCTTCTGCTCGAGCCGTACGGCTGTCCTCGCAGTTTATTTCAGCTCTGCTGGCACTTAGTTCAGGTTATTTCTTAGGCCGTATTCCAAGGCGATCACCTTTGAGATATCTATCACTTTTAATGCGCGTTGATTGGCGGGTTCGAGGGTAGGTAAGTTGTCACCAATGCCTCCTTGACTAGATGCCCGCCGCGTGGGCCGATAAACCCGGTTCCGTACCCTCTCCCTCTTTTTTTCTCCGCGGAAAGGCAACGAGCGCCGCGTATGGCGAACGCCTGCAACGGAGATCACGTGATGCTGCCTCCAACACATGCTCCGAGATTGCCACAACACTTGTTACCGTCTCGGAGGTGCCAGGCGCGGCGCGCGGCGGAACTGTCGCGGAGCAGACGACGTTGGCAGCTGCGGTAAGCGCGTTGCGCGCAGACGACAGGCTCTGCGACACTTTTTGTGTTTGAATGTTGGAATAAAAAAGAAAATGTGGATTTGTGGGAAGAAATGCTGGGATACAAGTTATTAAGCTTTTGCAATAATTCTGTCTTGTGTTTTGCTAATGTTGCAATAAACTGAAAGCAGACGTGTTGAAATTCGCATCATTTCCAGTTGGCAGACGTACTTCTTCGCCGCACTTTGCTACTTGAATGCCGGTGATTTACTGTAGCAGTTCCTGCGCTTGTAAATGTGAACCATTCGCGGCTGTGTCGAGCAAAGACTGTACTGATCATGCCTCATTGCTGCGTGCCCAAATGTACGTCAAGCACTAAACACCGCGACCCCGGAGTATCGTTTCACGAAATTCCGGTGAACATCAGTTTGCGTGAGAAATGGCTTCAGGCTATAGCTAGGGACAACTGGATGCCGACATTGACCTCCAATTGTTCGGTAGTGTGTAGCTTGCACTTCCAAGAATGCGATTTCAAAGGAAGCTGCCAGATACGACGGCGACTGAAGCCCGGAGCGGTTCCTAGCATGTTTCTAGTTTCCCAAAATCCGGAATCCGAGTGCGCCAGAGCAGCAAAGCGCAAGCGAGATCCATCGCCCTCAGGCAGCTTTTTCTAAAAGCGAAGTTCATTGCTCGCAACTGCGAGATGAACACTCCGCCGAGGAAAACGTCAGTGAGAACCCGAGTGGAACCAGCACAGACGTTCATGCAATAGATGTACCAGGCTGCAGCCTAAAATTGGCGGAGAGAAAACAACAAATTTCCTCTGTGACCGGTGCTTCGTTTGACGGGAACCCACCTCCTAGTAAGAGCCCCAGATGCACAACTTCAATTGGTACTTTGATGTCGAGTTTGCAAGTTTCAGAAAGCGATGGCGCGAACTTTTCAGAGGCTGCTCCAGAGGAGAACGTTGGCGAGCATGAATACGAAGACCAGAGAACTGCACTGACAGATGCGGAGAAGTCTGCGCATAAACAAAAAAAGAAAAAGCAAGTGACAAAAAGTTTTCCGCTCGTACAAGACGCAGACAACGAACGCAAACACGTCAACCATGTTTGTAGAAAGAAAGCGGTGGCGACGGAAGGAACGTGCGCTGCGAGTAGAAAATGAAAATCTCCGCAGAACCGTAGACTCGTACAAAGAGGAGCTCAGAAAGTTAAAAGAAGAATGCTACGTTTCGGCCTTTTTAGAAGTTGTGGATGACGCCGAGGAGGGGGACGGCAAAGGCAGTGCTTCTTCTGGATCAGGTAAAAAATTATAAGAGGAAAAAACCACGCTGGTCCGAGCTCACGATCAGGCATGGCATCGTGATGAGACACCTATCAACTAAAGCGTACGAATATTTGAGAAGTGAAGAGCTCCTCAAGCTGCCTTGCCGAACAACGCTGCAAAAATACTTTGGAAGTACATCCGGTGAAGTCGGCTTCAGCCAGTTGGAATCAAGCTCCCGCCTGGAAGCGGAGCTTGAGACTCTGGACACGCCACAATCCAAAGTGTGCAGCCTGGTCGTTGATGAGATGCGAATTAAGCAGAAGCTCATCTACAACAAGCAAAGGGACGCGTTTGTTGGCGACGTTGACCTGGGTCCTGAGCTTGAGCACCTGGCTCCTGCATCTGATGGTGAAAATCTCGCGAATTCACTGCTGTGTTTTCTGCTTTGTGGCCTGCACTCCCGATATAAAATACCTGTCGGCTACTTTTTCACCAAAGGTTGCACCGGGGAACAGCTTGCCCAAGTCATTCGCCACGTCGTCATTAAAACAGCCAGCATTGGTTTTGACATCGTCCGAGTAGTAACCGACAACCACAAGATCAACGTAAACGCAATGGATATCCTGAGTGGGGGGAGAGGCAAAAATACAGGCGCCACACCCGGCAGATCCATCAAAAGATATATTTTTCGCATTCGATCAGAGCCATGTGATAAAAAACATCCGGTCTCAATTTCTGGCCAAGGAATTTGGTGAAAACAGGGAAGTTTCCTCGAAGTACATCAAAATGCTGTACAAAATGCAAAGACACTCAACAGTGCGGCCAATCAGGTTTCTCACGAGGAAACACGTTTTCCCGTCCAATATTGAGAAGATGAATGTGATGACGGCCGTGCAGTTATTTTCTGCTACAGTAATCGCAGCGCTCAAGTACCTCAGGGATCAGGCAGGTCACAGCTGTGACATTGAGTTTGCATCTGTGGGGCCCACTGTGGAGTTCATGGAAGCCATTCACAAATGGTTCACGTGCATGGACGTGAGCAATCTTCAGCAGCACATCCATCGCAATGATGAAGATGCCCGTCAATTTTCTGACACTGATGACCCAAGGCTGGAATGGCTTGAGGGCGAGTTCCTATTCTACATTGAGCAGTTGAAAACTAAAAGCGGAGCGGAGAATTATCTCAGTAAGGAAACGCACCATGCGCTGCTTTTTACAACTATGTCAAATGTAGGATGCATTCGGTTCCTTCTCTCTCAGAAGAATTTTCAATTTGTGCTCACGCGCAAATTTTCAAGTGACCCTATCGAGTCTATGTTTGGGTTTCTGAGGCGTAGCGCAGGATGCAACGATGCTTTGGATGTGAAAAGCGCAGTTTGCGGAATAGAAAAGATGCTGAAGACCGGGATCATCGCTTCCTCCGCCCAAAGCAACGTGAGAAGCTCGACGTCGTTTTCATCGGCACAGCTTCTGCCAGGTCATCTGACTGCCCCCCAAGACCACTGGCACCGCTGAAAGCGTTTTGAACGCTGCGGTATATCGGCTCAAGGAACAATGCCTCTCAGACACACCATGTGCGTCAAATCCAGATGTCGCCAGCGTGGCTATGGTAGGAGGGTTCATTGTGAGAGCGGCCACCGAAAATATCCCCTGTGCCGAATGCATTGCATTGCTGCAAGGAACCAAGGCAAACACTCCCCTCGTTGGCCTTATCGCCCACCAAGATCGCGGCGGGCTCATGTATCCGAGCCAAGAGCTCATCAAACTCCTGACATGCCTCAGGAGGTTTGTCGACAGCGTGCTCCCGCACAGGAAATGCTTCGCAAAACCACTGAAGATGTGCGTGGAAAGAACCGTCGAAGTTCTTGTGGAACTACCACTTCTGAGGTGCAGCAGCACAGACACCGATCACCGCAGGAGGCTTATGCAACTAATAGCTACGAAGTTCATCAAGCCCCTTTTCAGCAACTATGCACTTGGCACAACTGACAGACATGCCACTGTCAAGCTGCTGCAGCGAAAACCTATTTCACGAAAGGTTCTAAAAAATGTAGAGTCGAATGTCTATTCCTTCCGCCACTGAATAATTCTCGGGACGCATATTTTAACAGATCAAGGAGGTGCCCCCCACGAAAACAATTTCTGCCTACCCGGACACCCTGGTGAGAACACATGCGCGATTACGTGCGATTTCCAAGAAGCATGCTGCCGAACACTGCAAACGACGTGACGTGTACTCTATCGCGAGTGTCGATGGAAGCCAAATGGAACATTCTTCATCACAGTGCCGGCACAGTATAAAATGCGCATGATGTTAACTACGCCTGTTGCGGTCTACGCTATTCACCAAGCCCAGCACTTTCCTGTGAATCAAACTGTAAATAATCGTTTTGTCGTCCAAGCAAGGCGCGAACAAGCAGAGGCAATAAGCGATTGACGGGCTGTTTAGAAACTCAGCCAGCTCTTGAACTTTGGTGCAGTGGGGTGGTGAAGACCCCCCCAAGCACAAGCTCAAAGGTAAAATTCAAGTTCATTCGAACGTGCGCATGCTGACTGTATATATTAATTGTATATATGCACGCATGCCACTGAAAAGCCTACGGCAATATCGCTAGCTGCGCTGTTCTTCCCAAACGAATTCGTTCGCGGAATCGTAGAAAAAAAAATATTGGAAAATGACGCGGTGTTGATAAAATGTGTCAAACTTTTTCTATGCTGGCACCGCGAAACATCATCGTAACAATACTCGGGAAACGGTCGCTATCGTGAAACTGATGAAAGGCGGACAGCAAGAAAATGGGCCCGCAAAAGCACTTGCTAGCAGACGCCCCGCATTTCCGCTGCTGGCGGAAGTCGGTAAGGCAACGAGCGCCGCCTCACAGATTTGTGGAGAACTGAAGGAACCGCCGCCGCAATGGGGAAAGCGAGCGACGCGGCGGGCATCTAGTCTAGGAGGCATTGTTGTCACTTTAATCATTGCACACGCAGGATTCTGCGGCAGGCAAAGCAGCGGTGTCGCGGATAGCGGTAGTGTCAGAACACGGCCCGTGTTTGAGCACTGATTAGGTACACGGTAAAGACGCGTGCCAAGAGAAGGAAACATAATGTGCAGCATTGCAATGTGCACTGTCGGTACCTGTTATCCGCGAAAGAACAAAAACTGCCGATATCGGCGATCACTGTATCCTTCCTTCGTACGCGGTGCCCCACGCGCGACAGCAGCGAGGTCAGTCTTCAGCAGCTCTAGTAAAGCAGGTTTTTCTTCCAATCCAGCCATTCCGCCAACAATACCGTTTTCACCGAAACAAATATCACAGCCCTCCACAATGCTCGATGCTTGTCAAAGCACTCTAAAAGGACGGCGCGCTTCGCGTTCTGTAGGCCGCCATGTTGAATACTCTCAAACCGGTCTGCTGGCAGCGGCTGCAGGTCAGCGGAGAGGCTGCGGTCGAGAGTAATCCGGCTGTTTTCTCCCGGGGCACCGTCCGTCGTGTGGATGCGCCTGCAGGCGGATCATCCGCGGATTAGCCGTCCGCGTCCGCGACAAATCCGGATTCCGTCCGTCGTCTGAATGCACCATAAAAAAATTACACCATCTCCCCCGCTAAAGCGAACCATGTGTAGATGTGAAGCAGCGGGCGCTAACGCTTACACTGGCGGTGGCGTTGACGCTGGCGCTATCGCAGCGTTGCTCAGGAGAGAAAACTGAGGAGGCGCAAAGCACGCAGTGATGGAGCGGTGTTTCCTACTGGAACATGCCAATCGCTGCTAATGGGCAATGAGAGACAGAAGACTCCGACTGGACACAGAGACCCGCAGTCGGCTTTTAGTTAACGCGCACGCTGCGAATTTTTATTGTCCAACAACGCACAGGAGAAATCTCCCACCGGCACCACATTGGAGGTCAAGATCCATTGCCATATATTCGGGATGGACAATGAACGGTTGTGCAGCGCGAGCAGTCGGTTTTTTCAACCAAGAAACTCGCTAGCAGACGCTGCCTGCGTCGGCGTCGCGAGGCGAGAGAGGGGGGGTAGCGTAGGAGAGGAGAGAGAGGGGGCGACGCGCATGCGCAGTGGGGGGTGTGGACGCTGTGGGCAGGGATGCCTAGAGGAGAGAGGGGGGGAGCGTATTAGGAGGAGAGAGAGGGGGGACGCGCATGCGCAGTGTGGGAGCGCGGGGGAGGGATGCCTAGAGGAGATAGGGGGGAGCGTAGGAGGGGAGAGAGGAGGGGAGGCGCATGCGCAGTGAGGGTGTGGTTGCCGCGGGGAGGTATGCCTAGAGGAGAGAGAGGGGAGAGGAGGTTTTTTATTTTTTTTTTGAAAGGTTTGCGCATGCGCAGTAAGGGTGGTCACGCCGGCACACCACCACCACCACCACCACCACCACCACCGGATTAAGCTTCGCCATAAGATGCTTCACATCTAATAAACTGCTCAAAAATTCCTGTGCCAAGAGTGTCTTGGCCATAACCGTTCGTTATTTGGAAAGAAGGCATAGGCTGTCCACAACCTACTATATTAGGCTGCCATGGTGTGAGCCATTTTCTATCACAATAAAATTATTCAATGATTATTTGTAATCAAGAAACAAGACTATTAATTACTCTAATGAGAGCTTGAACACAAGTTGAGGTGTAATCATTTCAGTGTATGGCCTCATTAGATTACAGTATCTTTTTTTTTGTATTATCTAACACACCACTCCTCCATACAGACAACTTGGTTTGAATTCCATACTTCTTTGTAGATCTAAAAAGGAGGTTATGAAAAAAAAGAATAAAAGGGAACAAAGGAACACAAGAGAGGCCACATGACCAAGAAGTAAAATATCACAAGACAAAACCAGAGATCACAATTTTTAGGTGTTTTATAAAAGTAAACAGAAGGTGAAACTTCAAACGCAGTTTTCTCAATACTGAAATACGAAAAAAAAAGGCATCAAAAGCACACCAAAGTATAGTGAGCGATACAGTGGGGCCGGAAATAACATATCTAATGGATTGTTATATAGATCTTTTCTTGAGCTAGAGAACAAATAATCATGACAGGACCTGGCTGTCAGAAAGCGCACTGATTCGTATACTTCACGCATGAATCCTTGCAAATAGGGAGGCGATACAAAATTACTAGATACCACTAAATTGGTAAAACATCGGCTAAATTCACTTGCAAGAATGTTCGAAGCTGCGGATGAGCACAGTCCCGAAAATAAAAAAAACGTGACACCAGCTGTCTAATAAAGAGGTGTACCAACCCGAGACCACCTGCGCAAACTGGTCTAAAAACATTGTCACGCCTCATTGGTTCATAGGTTGATGACCAAATAAAGGTAGCAAATATCCGGTGAAACTTTTGAATGTAAACCCTGGAACAATAAATTATTTGCAGTACGTAGAATATGTTTGTTGCCAGAAACAGACTGCATGCCTTAGCTCTGCCAAAGATAGAGAGGTTATGCGGAATAAACGTCTGGGCATAACGCTTTAGGGTAAGTACACGTTCTTTCCAGTAATGTGCGCTTGATCTGTATGCATCTAAAGGAACGCCTAGGTATTTTGGCGGCACACAAGACCATTCAATACCCTCGAAATGGGTTGGTTTATAAGTCCATGGGCCAAACCACTGTCCCAAACTTTACTATGCCATTATTCGTCATTCTGCTGATAAGCGAGGTACCCGCTACACATCTGTAAAGCATTCATGTGCACTTTGCTTGTGTTGTGGCCATAGGTCGGCGAACTCACTCATGAGTCCACTCACTCGGACTCACTCAGACTCAGATCAAGCCGTGAGTCTGAGTCTGAGTGAGTCCGGGTGAGTAATATCTTGGTGAGTGTGAGTCCGAGTGAGTCCGGCTGAAGAAAATTTTCGTGAGTGTGAGTCCGAGTGAGTCTAAAGCACAAGATATATTTCTTGAGTGAGTCTGAGTGAGTTCCACTTTTTTTGCCGACCTATGGTCCTATCCACTCATCTGCAGCATTGCTATTAGCCTTACTTGGATTCACGTACATACTACGTCCACTCACACCTATTGCGAAGCAGTGTCGTTCATAAACCATGTAAATATTTATTGATGAGAGGCGCGAATTACGTGGGGGGGGGGGGGGGGGGGGTTGCCCCTGACCTCCCCCTCCACCTCCGCCAATTCTTCCTAGGAAGTTCTTGATAAATATATATTGTGTGGTCATCTCTTTCAATAAATATGACCACTGGTTTGCGAGCACTCATAAACTCGTATTCGAACGTACTATATCGAAAGGCGTCAAGAAGAGCACCGATTACGTGAGATATTGAGTTAAAGCGCAATGACACCATGGTCGAAAAATTTAATTCTAGGCTAACGGACTATGAGTCGACACACTCGGACTCACTCAGACTCAGATCGAGTCATGAGTCTGAGTGAGTCCGGGTGAGCAATGTTTTGGTTAGTTTGGGTCTGAGTGAGTCCGGTTGTAGAAAATGTTCGTGAGTGTGAGTCCGAGTGAGTGCGGCTCAGAAACATTTTGGTGAGTCTGAGTCCGAGTGAGCCCTAAGCGCAAAATATGTTTCATGAGTGAGTCTGAGTGAACTCCAAATGTTTTGCCGACCTATGGCTGTGGCTGATGACGATTAAGAATAAGCGCGTTCCAGACCACACATTCTCTTTCTGCCATGGATGAAAACGAACGTGAAAGCGCTCTCGCCCGCGAAAGGCAACGCCGACGCAGACAACAAGCTACCCCGCAGACAACAACCAGCGACGCCGACATCGCCATTTCTGCGAAACGAGCTCTTTAATGCTATATCGCGTTAATACTGTCTTTGTGTTGTGACACTCACCATATGTGTGGCATCCAGGAGCGTCCAGTACGGGCCACTCGGAAGCTTGGGATAGTTGTTGGGTGCAGTCTGGATAGATCCGAAGAGCACGATAACAACCAAAGGTGTGCACTTCAGCAAGTACGCTGCAATCTCGGCTGGTATGAAAGCGTCCATTGTCTCTGAAATATACAGGGCACAGACAGTCATGACGTTTTGACCAGTCGACGGACTTAGGAAACGGTTCGGAGTCATGAAGAGACAGACATACAGGCAATGCACTTTATTCAGGTCCTGAGGGGTGGGTGTCTCCAAAACTCCCCTTACCGGCGAGGAGCCGCCGCGGGCAGCTCCCACGTCGGGACGGGCAGGCCGTGCCTAACCGTCGCATCGCGGGCGCTTTGGACGGCCCGCGGTTTGTAAATTGCAAACCTATGTTTGTAAATTGCAACCTTGTGACACGCTTATCAAATCAAACGTTGCGTTCCCGAATAACCTATGAACACCTCCACGGACTTTCTGTTTCTGTCGGTGAGCAACCTTGACGGAGATATTGGCGAGTTGGCTAAGTATGTTCAGCACCAAAGGTCGCATTGAAAGAGATTTTTCTTTTCTGGTTTTAACCTATCTTTGTAAATTGCAGCCTTAATTGGGACACGCTTGCTGAAAATAAACATGGTGTTCATTCCAGTTTTCTACATGATTGTCCATTCGCCGAGTTTTTTCTCTTTCTCTCCCCCCTTTCAGTTTGCCGTTCGGCCCCTGCGTGTCGGCTTCAGGCAACTCGGACCTCCGCTATGGTGGCTAGAGCACCATGCCTCCGCCTCAAAAGGTTGCCAACTCCTGTGTTAACCCCTTCGGTGCCTCTAATGTACGTTTTCGGCGTACTTGCGCCCTGGTGTACTCATCTTTCTGCCTCTTTTTCGCGCGCTGCCGAAGCCACGAAGAAGAAAGCGCGGGGTTGAGTCAGATGCGGCAACGAGTGGAACCGCCCGTCTGCCAGAACATGGACGAGCGTCTGCAAAATTATACGGAGGTCGTCGAAATTTATCAGGTTACTCAGGAGACAAGTGCCACCCTCGGATAACAGTCTAAACAATAGGGAGGAGATCGCATGGCGGCGCCTGCAAGCTGGAAATTTTGTAAACACGTTCTCGGCATATCATGTTCAGACCGAATAGGAAAGTCGATGAGTGCGAGCACTGTGGGGCGAGAAGGAGCCTCGACAACATAATCTGGGAGTGCGATAGTGCCCCAGGGGCTAAATCAAATATAGATAGTAGAAAGGCCTGGGAAGCCCTACTGTGGAGCGAGGACCCCGCTTCACAGCAACAAGCCATCCGCCTCGCGGAAGAAGCCGCGAAGAGCCGAGACCTGTTTACCTGCTTTTAATCGCGGAGGAGCCGGCCCCCGTCACCGAAGCCTGTGTGCCGAGGACGGGGAGTAGGGGGGCCTGCTTATCTGGCGGAAAATTAAAGTTATAATCAGCAGCAGCAGCAGCAGCAGCAGCAGCAGCAGCAGCCCGACCCGATGGGTTTCTGAGACATAATTGTCGTTTATACCAATTTGTGTTATATATGACTCCATTTTAATATACTACATGTAATAATGTCCATTTTATCATATAAAACCCTTAACATTTTTAAAATTTTTATCAGGGGTTTTCCGGCCACTTCCAGCGGCGCTGAACAGCGTAACCGGGAAGACAAGGAAGAATGTCGCTCGGTACTCTTGCCGCTAATAATTGTTACCCAGTTACAACGGCTGATATATTCCCTAAATTTTTATCCCTGCGTTGCCGGTCAAGCAGTCTCTTTACTGCGCCTAATATGTAGAGATATCGAGAAGCTGGCTCTCTTTTTGTATTGTTTTCTCGTCACTTCCAGGGAGGAAAACATCCTAGAAACTCAATCAATCAATGCTTACACAGACAGTGCAAACAAGGGTGAAGGGAAGAGTAAAGAAAGATTTTCGTCTTGTCGTTGCTTCGTCTTTTTGCTTGCGCCGTTCTGACAAATATGAAGTACCAACTAATAAACCATTTGGTTCAATTCAAGAATCTGGCTCGAAACTCTCCCATCGGAGTGTTCTTTCGCTGGGAGCCTCTTGCTCCGTATACCCTGTCATGGATGTTTGCATAGTTCAGGGAAAATTCTTAGCCTATTCGGGGTGATATTCATGTTAAGATATCTGAAAGTTATTTTTCATTTACTGCTTCTTCAAAACTTTTACTGAGCTCAATATTCCATTGGCTGCCTCACGTACCAACTCCACAAGAATCTTCACTGGTCCGGCACCTGAACGCGCTGCTACGGTTTCAAATATCAACTGGATTCTGTAGGAGAGAGACCACTCTGCTATGCCGATAGTGGGTGAAAGTGGCTTTCACAAAGTCATTTTCATTTCGTATACATAGAAATGGACAACAACGCTCTTTGCGACGCCTGCGCTACCGAGAAGACTTTGCAGCATATCTTCTGCGACTCTCCTCACCACGCTGTGCAGAGACGATCACTCACATTTGCTCTCACTCGCCTTGACAACAGACCAATGTCGCAAGTAACTGTCCTCCAATGCCATCACGAAAAGTCCTTGAAAATTCAAGCAACAAAGTCATTGTTAAAATTTCTACGAAACATTCGGCAGATCCCAGTCATTCTGGGAGTCGATGTCATGCGAAGCATAGGTGAGTAGGGGCCTCGACCGCATATTTATTTTTTATTGATTTGAATCAAGCGTTGCGAGTGCCATCGACTTCGTTTTGCATTTTGATTACTCATGGGTATATCGCGGGCAGGCCCGTAGCGAGGATTTTTTTTTCCGGTGGGTGCGGAGACACTTGCTCAAGCCCTCAACTATTTGAGGAACGCATCTATTTTCAGGAAATTACCTCTTTGAAGAAGCAACAGCATGGGAAAGGGGGTGGGTTTCTAGGACTTTCCCTCCCCGGCTACAGGATTGATCCTGGGTTTATTAAGGCGAAAGCCTTCAATGGCTTATACTCGCGGCGTCCGTCCGTCCGTGACCTGGAACAGTGCCAGCTGTGGCCTCTCCCCCTCACACTCTCTCACCATCACGTGATGGCACAGCGGCGCATAGAAACAGTTTGCGCCGCCACAGCTGTGGCCTCTCCCCCTCACTCTCTCTCAGCAATCACGTGATGGCACAGCGGCACGCGCGGCAACGCTCCTTCGTCAGACGTCTCGTTGCAGCAGTCGAGTTATACCCCTGACACACGGGAACCCGCGAACTTCGGCGTTCTCCGTTAACGGCGGAACGAAGTACTCTCGTTCCCAGTAGTCTGTAGGTCAGAAAAAAACTTCGAGCTCTAAATTGCCGCAGTCAAAACAATAATACATTTTGGCATAATATTGCCGTGCTTTTGTTGCTGAACCCATTCATAATGTGCATAACGTTTTTTTAATATATATATATATATATATATATATATATATATATATATATATATATATATATATATATATATATATATATATATATATATATATATATATATACCAGCCTTTGTCAAAGTGTACACTTTGACAAAGGCTGGTCCACCAGCCGAAACGTCAGAAAATATACCGTGCAAAACCAATGTGCGTCGTACTCTCTTTTGTTCCTTATATATATATATATATATATATATATATATATATATATATATATATATATATATATATATATATATATATATATATATATATATATATATATATATATATATATATATATACACGCCCGCCAGAGTGCAGCTACTCTACACCACTGCCCTTGTCTTTCACCGTGCCTGGCAAGCCGCCATTTAAAAATATTTCGTCCGTGCGTGCAGTTGTTGTTGCAGTGTTTGCGTTTGCCCGTGTCGGCATGACAGGAATGAGCGACAGCGCTATCGCGTTGAGCGTCACGCTGTTCGCAACGAGCCCTCACATTGGCTCTAGCCGATCGACGCTATTACCAATGCAATATCGAACCACTTCTTCACGTCTTCCACTTCGTCACTCATGACTGAAGACACAGAACAAGATGTGCGCTCACGACGCAATAAAACACAAGAACTTTTGTATATGGGCTACAAAACTACCAGTCGTCGAGCACGGTACATCTTGTAAAGAAGCACGTTAGGCACAAGGTGGCCAGTGTGGCTGTCAGCATCGCTACATTTAGCGAATGCGTTTTCATTTGAAACAATGTTATTTATTTTTTCTCTTCAGACCTACTTAATAATGTTTTGTTGTGAAAACCACTTAACGAAGATTCACAAAAGACCAACTAGAGGCGAAATTAGGATACTTCTGCGAAAATCAAACAACGCCGACTGAGCCCCTCGCGGCAACTGTTACAACCTTGTCATTGTCATGTGACACTGCCACAACTCCGTCGCCGTCGAACTTCCTAACAGAGTTTTATATACACGGAGTTTAACGAAGTTCGCGGGTGTCCGTGTGACAAGGGTATTAGTCGGATGGCTCCCACGCGCCCACGTCTCCCCTGTAGCCCGGCCACAATCCGCCCACTCATGCAAGAAGGGGAGACGCGTGCATCACGTTCCATTCTGACCGACCCCGTCTCAATGGGCACAGGCTTCCGCCGAACACACTTTGGAATTTACGAAGTGTCCTTCAGTTTTTAGGCACGTTGACTGCATTGACGCCCTAGGGGTATCCCATGGTCCGACGTAACGACGGTGCTCATATTAGAGCACAGGTACCAGTTTTATCGAAATGGACTGCACGCTACGGTGCGATGATGTGCATATCGTAAGAAGCGGTTTTCACCGTATCCTTCCTTGTTGTGCCATGGTTACAATAGCTTTGCCAGTCACAGGAGTTGATATGTAATGTTTATTACATTGCTATAAAAGTCGATAGTGAACATGGCATCCACAATAGACGTTGGCGCGATGTGATACCATTGTAGGTTTTTTTCTGGTAAGCTGTTTCAAGCACTGACGTAGCTCTGTGGTAGAATACTCGACTGCCACGCAGAATGCCTGGGTTCGATTCCGGCTCTAAATGCTATTTTCCCTCTCGCCATTCCTCCGCTTTTTTTCTCACCTACAGCACTGCCGACGCCCGCCCCGCATTTTCTGCCACACAAGCTCCATAACACGATCGCGTAAAGCTTTTTGAAGTTCTGTCATCCTTGTTCCTAGTTTGATACAAACTGTCAATTATCTGTGGCTCATACCCGCATTCCGCGGGCCATGGTATGCGGGCATGTGCCATACGTGACCGAAGGAAAGGGTTTCATGATGTATGCGTCAAGTACGTATCTCACGCAATTGATGTAATGACCTGTTCATTGTGTTCGTCATACCCTAATGCCCTCCTATGCAAACTTTGGTATGTATCAAGTTAAGGAGACGACCATGAGAGCGCCTAAACGTAGGCTGATAGATAGATAGATAGATAGATAGATAGATAGATAGATAGATAGATAGATAGATAGATAGATAGATAGATAGATAGATAGATAGATAGATAGATAGATAGATAGATAGATAGATAGATAGATAGATAGATAGATAGATAATGCCGTATACCGCACAAGACTGCCGCTCTGCTCTGTGACGTTATGTGTGTGTACAGTGCCGTCCACTGTTAGGGTGAACACGGCTCAGCGTGGCAGCGCTCTCCGGAGCGCCAGTGCAGCCGGCGCGGCCGCGCATTGAATCGAAGTGGCACAGGCGCACACAAGCGCGCCGCTCTTGCTGTACTACAGACAAGCAAGACCGGTGCCTGGCTACTTCGGAACGACACGCTCGAGCGAGCCTCTCCCGTGTGTCCGTGAGCGCATGCGTGGCCACGCTGCGATGCGCGGCCGCGCCGGCTGCACTGGCGTTGCGCGGAGCGCGGCCACGCTGAGCCGTGTTCACCCTAACAGTGGACGGCACTGTACGTGTGCACTCCTCTTTCTCTCTTTCTTTACTTTTCTTTCGCTGTCTTCTATCCCTTGCCCCAGTGCAAGGTAGCATACCGGTTATGCCAAACTGGTTAACACCCCTGACTTTCCTCTCTCTCTTTTTCCTTTCATCCTTCACAAATCCGGCGCATCGGGTACGCGCTATTGGAGAATGAAGAGGAAACGAATCGTGGGCACCGTTAACTCACAACTCTGTCCATCTAGCTCATTCATGACAATATTCATAAATATTGGTCGCCATTCGCGCCTCTACGTCGGTCCAAATAATCTTTGAAAAGGCATAAGTCAAAACGCCTAGGTTGAGAACTCAGCAGGCATCTTATGATTGTTGCGGTTAGTGTGCCTTCTTGCAAGTAATAGTCGCTTCCGTATGTCGTCACCTCTACAAATGTTCGCGTCGAAGGCACCATTTTTTTCTTCCGTGGCGCATTTATAATTTCTTCACCAGAGCTAATGAACGCTTCCACCATTCCAAGTTCCAAGTGAAACATAACGACATTCGTTTGCGCATAGTTTGTCACGTAAATACGAACTCACCTGCAGCATAGGAGTTCCTGGCTGAAAATCAAGCACGTACGTCTGTCAAATGTTTCAAATGCAGAGTCCGTAGAAAAAAAATGCAATAAAGCGACACGCGGGTCCCCAAACAGCTGTCACACTACACACACACACAGAGACACCACATGCGAGAGTGTTTTCATGCGTTTGAAAAGACGTGATAACATGACGGACGCATGCGACGTTCGACCCTGACGCCGGAATTCTCACTTTCACATCACATGTGGCACATACTCGCATACCGTGGGCCGTGGTATACGGGTATGTGCCACACTATTGTGGAGGAAAGTGTTTGACGACGTACGCGACGGGCTTTTAAAGTTGTTCGTGTCATGACCAGCCAGACATATTCGGCGAACCCTCTTATCCTCTCACGTTAATTATGGTCTACCCCAAGTTAAGTAGGCGATCACGAGAGCACGCAGACGTAGGCGGCTAGATAGATACATAGAAACGCTCAAAGTGCCTGCTGTATAGCTAATAAATGCTTCGCATTTAAAAGTACAGCGACATCTTGCTGCACTACACACTAGTCAGAGGAATTTATCCGCCCCTCACCCCAGCCTAACTAGGGAAAAGGCAGTCACCCTCAGGAAATTACCAACGAACACTTTTGTTCTCGGCAAACTTAACACCTCGCATGGAGCAGTGCGAGGCACAACTCGCCAGCTCAGACCCGGGAGTGCAGCTCGCGCTCCTGGATCAAGTCCGGCGGGCGGCTTAGGCCAGTGGAGCCCTGGACGTAGGGACCCAACCGAAGCTCCAAGATCCCCCTTTCCCTTCTCCCTTAAATAAAGTTCCACTCTCTCTCATGGTATACTTCTTTACCATATCTCACCAACTGAACACTCGTACATCTGCAAGTACTGTGATATTCCGGACACTCTATGCCATATGGTATTGGGATGCGTACAAAACCTTAACACCGCTACACTAACCGCAGAGGAGTGGGAGCTAAGCAATGATATTGGACCCAGACATGAAGAATCAGCGCAGCTTGGTTCAACGGGTACCAGAGACGGCGAAGGCCCGCTGCTGCCTGGAATAAGGAGGCCACCCACCTTGGGCGCACAATACAGAGTTCTATCGCGCCGCGCAGGTTGAGACTCGGGTGACGGTCAGACGTGAGATACAGGGCTGGGCAGAGATACTCGGAAAAGTATTCCGGAATACATATATCGAAGTACATGAGTTGTAAGCCTAAAATACAGATACTGAAATACACTTGCCTTTAACGTAACGGGATATTTCGGAGATACTTTTGGAAAAAAACGAAAAAAAGTATCCCGGAATACAGATACAGAAATACAGTTTCTGGAATACTTTTTTTATTTCGAGGATGCTTAAGTGTAAAGTTGCAGCGAATTGAAACTTGCAGTTTATTTATTTATTTATTTATTTATTTATTTATTTATTTATTTATTTATTTATTTATTTATTTATCACAGCACCTTCAGTGCCATTAAGACATTACGGAAGTGTGCGTGTGTGTGTGCGTGTGTGGAGGGGGGGGGGAGTTACAAGGTACATAAATGGTAATAATTACATGTTTACATTTAACGATTGCCATAAAAAAGTAATAGCATAGTTCAAGCAAATCACTCCAATCACTAATGAACACCAGTGAAATGGGAAAAAGTATGCATTTCTTTTGCCCATAAGATCTGCTTTGCTAAGAAAGTTGCTGCGTTAATTTTACATAAGCAACAGGAGCCTCTCAAATGGGCTGCTCTCAAATGGTTCGGCCTCAACAAAAGACTCCCGAAAGAAAGAAAGTGTCACTACAACTGCAGACGAGGACAAATTCGTGTTATAATGAAAAAATACCGCTTGCATAGCTGGATAGTCCTGCAGCACGGCGATATCTGCTCTCTGGTCACGTAAGTACCGAAACATTTCCGCCCTCACGTGGGTCTGTTCCGACCGTTGAGAAGCCGAAGCTGGTCCCCATTTTCGGAATCCTCATCGGTCTGGGCGGGTCGGTGCCAGGCCAGACGGCTGAAGGTTCCCCCTGCCCTTAGAGGCTAGCCATAATTTCCAATGAGCAGCGGAGCCCGATATGTCAAAACTGCACAATTCGAACATTGGCTTACTAAAATCACGTTCATTGGGGGGTGAGAGGAAGGAGCGACCCTCCCCGGTCGCTTCTGCCAGCTCGCTGAAAACAGACGTGGGAACAGGGACAGCTGCTCAGAGCGCTCGATCAGAGTCTACAGCAAGCACTCGTCGCCTGACCGAAAGGCTTTAAAGCTGTCACCACCACCGACGCTACCAGCACACATTTCAGCAAGCTGCAACAGGCGAAGCTGGGACTGGCGGTGGGAAATCCTGGTAATACAAAAGACATTTTTGTAATGGAGCGCGAAGTCATGCTTGCACGTCAACCAACGCGCATGTGCAACGCTCCCACCGCTTATCGCTAGCCTCCTTATATACTCCACTGCGTTGCTGAATAAATGCTTTTAGGGGCGAAGCACATGTTTTCTCTCACTGGTGTCGAGAGTTGTGCAAGATCTGTGACGTCTAACTGACGTTGTGGAGGAATGACAAGAAATCACGCCATATGAGTGGGCGAAGCTCGATCGTTTTCATCTATGGCGGAAAGAGAATGTGTGGTCTGGAACGCGCTTTCTGGAACGGTCTGGAAGCGTCGTCGTCATCGTTATCACGTGTAGTGGGTACATTCATCTATACTGGAATGCGCTTATACTTCATCATTATCACGTGTAGTGGGTACATTCCACTGGTCTGGAAGCGTCATCGTTATCACGTGTAGTGGGTACATTCCACTATACTGGAACACGCTTATACTTCATCGTTATCACGTGTAGTGGGTACATTCCACTATACTGCGTCATCGTCATCTCTATCACGTGGAGTGGGTGCATTTCACTATACGTGGCTACCTACCTACTACTACTACTACAGAGGAGGGACAGACCCACACCATAAGGAGCTTCGCCCCTAAAACAGGGAGCGCGCTGCTCGCCATGCCTCAATCAGCGCCGTCCGAAATGAACAGTTCGAGTGTGGTACCCCTGGTATCGCGGATATTCGTCTATTCTGGAACTGGAAAGCAAGTTCGAGACTTCTGCCTAGCAAAGCAGGCTGTCCCGCCCTATCAGATAGCTTTCGACAGTCAACATTCTTTAGTAGTAGTAGTAGTAGTAGTAGTAGTAGTAGTAGTAGTAGTAGTAGTTAGTAGTAGTAGTAGTTGTAGTAGTAGTAGTAGTAGTAGTAATAGTAGTAGTAGTAGTAGTAGTGGTGGTGGTGGTGGTGGTGGTGGTGGTAGTATTGGTAGTAGTAGTAGTGAGCAGGCGTCAAGCAGGTCACGGGACCAGAGGGAGAGTAAATAAATAAATCAATAAAACGAAAGGATGATGATGATGATTTTCTTCAAATAAATAAAACAAAATATTGATGATGATACTCGAAATGATTATGACACTGCTCGTAATGATGATGATGACAACTTTCGTACCGAATGTCATCATCATCATCATTACAGCTTTGCTGTCCGGTGGTTTTCATGGCGCGGAACTTGCTGCTTTTTTTTCTTTTTCACTTGAAAAATTCCGGTGGGTGAACTACAGCTATGGAATAGTGTGTCCTAGCATAGGGGGACTGTTCAAAGCACCGTGCATGTACACGTGAAGAGCGAGGACGTTTTGCGGTGAACTGCCGCGCCAAGGAAGTTCACCGCAAAACGGCTCTGAAGCAGCGCATACCTGGGCCGCAGGGCGCTACGGGAGTGTCCTCTCTTTCCGTATGTTTCTCTATGACGGGAGTGCCAACAGCAACATGCCTCACCTTCCGCATTTTTGCACTTCGCAGCTGGGTAAGTGTTTTTCTTTTTACACTAAAAAAACGACAATCTCTGTTGTCGCTACTTCCGCGCCCACACGTGCTTTGTGATATTATTTGTGAGTGTTTTGATATGCCGGTGTTATTACTTTGTTCTGGCGACATCGAAAGTAATCCTGGCCCTACCACACGTTCAGAGCATCTTCTGAAACACACGGATGCTTTTCCCTCGTGTCTGTCCGCTGTACCCAAACATGCATCTTCTTGAAACTTAGTCATTACCTGATGAGCCCTCAGGACAAATGGCGGTACTTTTCCAGCTACTCAAAGATGTTCAGGCGAGATCTGTCCAGTCCTAAAAAAACCAGTCAAAATTGGTTGCCGATGTCAACGCAATCAAGGCCAGCCAAAAAAAAACATCCAAATAAAGATTGACCGTATACAAGACTCGACGCCCTTGAAGAAAAAGCAAATTCATTCGATCAGTTTAAGGAGCACGTCACGGGTCTTCAGAAATCTGTGGAGACCTGCAACACACAACTTGATTCCTTGCAATCTCGGTTTAATGACGTTGAGGACAGATCGCACCGAAACAATGTAATTTTTCATGGCATCCCTGATGCTCGCGAATCGTGGGAAGAGTCTGAAAATCATATCGTTAGCGCTTTAACAAGCGTCATCGGTAGTTTACCTGACTTGGACAATTCAGTGCGCTGATCGTCTTGACCCGTATTTACCTAACAAATGCCGCCCAATTATTGGCAAGTTCAGCAACTACAAAGTAAAAGAAAAAGTGTTTTCTGCACGTAATGCATTAAAAGACAAAAACACCACGATCTGTGCCGACTACCCACCTGCCACACGCCACGTTCGAAGTTTACTGACCGCCTTTGCGAAGAAGCTTCCGGGCAAACCTCCCTTTACGCTGCGATATAAGTAATCGTAAACAAAAAGCAACACATGTACGATCATGTAACTGAGAGCGTAATCGAGTGTGCGTCACAACCATAGGTCGGCAAAACTTGTGGAGCTCACTCAGACTCACTCATGAAATATATTTTGCGCTTAGGGCTCACTCAGACTCAGACTCACCAAAAGTTTTCTGAGCCGGACTCACTCGGACTCACACTCACGAAAATTTTCTTCAACCGGACTCACTCGGACTCAAACTCACCAAAACATTACTCACCCGGACTCACTCAAACTCAGACTCACGACTCGATCTGAGTCTGAGTGAGTCCGAGTGAGTCGACTCATGAGTCCGTTGGCCTAGAAGTATCTTTTTCGACCATGGTTTCAATGCTCTTTAACACCAATATCTCACTTAATCGGTGCTCTTCTTGGCGGTTTTGATACAGTACCTTCGAATACGAATTATGAGTGCTCGTAAACCAGTAAGGTCGTTTTTCTTGAAAGAGATGACAACATAAGATATATTTATCAAGAATTTCCTTGGAAGAGTTGGCAAGGGGGGGGGGGGGGGTGAGGTCAAGGCACTCCCCTGCGTAATTTGCGCCGCTGATCAATAAATACTGAAGTGGTGTATGAAAGACACTGCTTCGGAATACGTGTGAGTAGGCGTCAGTATAAACGTGAATCCAGGCAAGGCTGATAGTAACGTTGATGAGTAGATATGACCATAGGTCGGCAAAAAACAGTGGAACTCGCTCAGACTCACTCACGAAATATATCTTGAGCTTTGGACTCACTCGGACTCAGACTCGCCAAAATTTTCCTGAGTCGAACTCACTCGGACTCACACTCACGAAAATTTTCTTCAACCAGACTCACTCGGACTCAAACTCATCAAAATATTACTCACCCGGACTCACTCAGACTCAGACTCACGTGTCAATCTGAGTCTGAGTGAGTCCGAGTGAGTCGACTCATGAGTGAGTTCGCCGACCTATGGTCACAACACACGCGTGATAAAACCCAGCCGCGTACTGCACCATCTGATCGTCCATAGGAAAGCGCGAGGGGCCGTGGAAGATGCTTTTCCCCCGTGTCTGTCCTGTTCACTAACATCGGAAGCATCAATAACAAGCACGACTCGTTCACTTCCACAGTAGACACGTGTAACCCTATGACACGGAATGCCACTTTTCCGACCCCTCGTCAGGCCGATTAAAGGGCCCGTCAACAGGCTCCTACTTTTTTAACACCCCCCAAACAAGCTCGCCAATTCGTACAGTAGACCGCGGCGACCACGTTTCCGGAATATTACAGCGCTGCGCGCCGCGCAGACCCTCCATTTCGAAAAACAATTCCCGCGCTGCTTTCCTACAGCTGACCCATCCTCCTTGTACGTGCAGTGACGTCAATTCGGCGATCGCCGACCTGACGTGGCACTGACCTCGTCGATTGGTCTTTTGCCCTACGAAACAGCGCCTTGGCCCTACGGTGATGCAGTTTCGGCCGCGCAGTATGCATTTTCATTTTCCTGTGCTGCCCTCTGCCGTTTTGTAGAGCCCGAGACCACCGGGAGAAGCGGTATCAGCGGTATTGCCAGAACGAAAGCCTCCGAGATAAAGAGGCGTCTCGCTACTTTACCGCTAGGGAAAGGGTCGTAAACGTTGGTCGTCTCCATGGAGGAAGGAAAACTAAGGAGAGGCCTTGACGTCACATTCGTGAAGCCTCCACCTCGCAAACGCCCGCAGCGCCTCCTAGCGAAGGAGCAGCTAAGCATTCTGCGATTTCCGTCGCGTCGTTTCCAAGCGCATGCGCGCACCGACCGAGCTGGCGAGTCGCGGAGCCTTTTTTTTTTTTTTTAGCCGTGCAAGCGGCGCAGTGGATTCACTCGTGCTGCTCCTTCTGTGTTTGTTTTTAGGAAAGCTACGTGCAAATCGCGTGCACTGCGGAAAGCACCGAGTGGCACCGAGTGTCACTTTTCATGTGTACGTACGATCGCTTCATTGCTGATCACTAATGCATGGTACTTGCATGCGAAGCTCATATGTGCGCTCTGTTGGTTATTACGTATTGTGTGAACTCAGAACACACGGGAACTTCTGTTTTTGGTGTCTGGCGCACCGTACATAACACACGCCGTAGGCATCGTACCGCGTGTTCAGAGGCTGTGTCGTTCATACGGAAGGGCAATAAACTTTTGCTGTCGTTATCGGACTACGTGGTGTATGGGAAACGTGCAGCACCTACAGGGGGCGCAGCAGCGCACTGCACCTATGCGCCGCCAGCGCCGCGAGTGGCGACTTGCGGCCACTTCAGTGTCAACTGGCGTGCTACGAGTCGTCGTCTCTCCGTCAGCTACGCCCGCGTTGTATGCAAGTGCGTGTGCGCGAAGGTGACAGGTTTGATAAAACGGGTAGGCTTCCAGAAAGTTAACAGAGCATGATTCTTTTGGGGCCCAAAACGAAGAGAAGTGACATAAATTTACGGAATCAGTCATGTTTTCGATGTGACGTAGCACAGACGCGCGACAGTGTTTTGAAAGGGCGATTCGTGCGGCCGGCCGGCGTAAAGCTCGAAGCCTAGACCGTCACCATCGATGTTTGTAAACATTATTTCTTGCCATTTTGCCTGCTTATTGTTGAGTAAACGATGGCATTTGTGTCTCACATGTTTTAGACAACCCCTTGCTATGCGTGCAAGTAATACGTACGGTCGCCGAACTGCACGTGTTGCATTTAGTAATGCGTGGCATTTGCGCGAAGTTTTCTGTCCAGTAGTTCAGCTCTGTTTGTAGTCGTTGCTCGGGCTGCAAGAGTCCTTGAGTAAATTTGTCACGTGCGAGCTTTGCACGCGATAACTCAGCTTTCACGTAGCGCAATAGAACGGCGTGGCCCGGCTTCGCTTGCACGCACAGTGCTGTTAAGGGCTTTGGCAGTACATGGGGAATAAATTCGGAAATTCTCGCGGTCTGCGACGCATTTTGCCTGGCATGCGGGAAATTTTCTCTAACTTTACTGTTTACGAACTGCGATACGGCGGAAAAACAGCGGCAACGTACGAGGAAGAATTGCTGGATCTGTCGATTGCTTTTCGCCAACGAATTGTGGACTGCAGACTCGAGATCACTTTTCCGTCTGCCCCTCGGTTCCTTCAGCCCGTTAAAAATATCAGTTAACATGCGTGGAGAGTAAATTCACAGCGAACTAGCAACAGGACGTACTCCATAAACGTGACCGCGGGATCACTTAACTTTACGCGGCGTACACTAATCCAGTGTTCTCGCCGGTTTCTGAAGCACAGTCACTGCGGAAAACTAAAGAACTTTGTTCCAGGTGCCTAGTTATTATAGTTATCGGCACAGTTTACGACACAGCAATTCATACGCGACATTGCGAAGCACCGCTAACAACCTCACTCGGCTGCGCTCATGGGTCGGCTGCTGCACGGAAACACGCCAATTCATTTCGTTCACTCCCGCACCGCGGCGCCACCGGCTCAGTGCACGTTCCCCATATATTTCGCGGTGTTTGCGCGCTGCATGGTAATAGTTGTGCACGCAGTGGAATTACAAACTTTGCGTGTACGATCGCGTATAGAATACGGCCACGGCGGTGTCCTTTTTTCGACGTAAAGTTTCGTCAAATACTAAGTTGGCGTTGCGCCGAATAGGAAGATAGGCCTAACGCCCAGCAGAATGCGTAAGTCACTGCCAGGTGAGTTCGAACAGAACGATGCAGGGGCTGAATGTTTTGGATTACGGCACGTACCGGTAGTTTCTGTACTGTTGCACAAAAACGCTCCTCGAAGAATTTCAGCACGCAGCGCTCGGGCTTGCCTCACCCGAACAGCCTGGTAAACGTGTGCTTGCAACGTTTTACTGCATGCAAACCGCACAAAACGCGCGAAGTTTACGTCGGAACGAAAAATCTGCGCGGAAACAAACCAGCGTGGAGAGCACGCCGCGGGGCGTCTGCTGTTTTGTTTGCCCATATCGGTTTGTGTGCCCCATAAATCTGACGTCACTTCCGCCACACTTCTCGCAATGCATTGGGATACGATAGGGCTATGGTGGCTAGAGAGGTGACTGAACGGCGCGCGCTGGGCGAGGGCCGCTGCGGCCGGCTTAAAGAAGTTCTCCTTTCTCCGCTCGTCAAGAGAGGGCGCTAGAAACTTGTGCCCGCTCCCTCGCTTCGCGCTCTCAGACAGCACAAACCGATTGCAGCTTTGTTCATGGCACGTTGTTGCTGCGCGCCGTGTTTTGTCAACGCATTGTTCATTTGTCTGCCAGGTAGCTCCCAACCTTCAAACTTTTTCATGAGCCTGCATAATGGCAGAGTGCTTCGTACCGTTTTGTAACACCGGTTACAAGTCTTGCAAAGAAAAGTACTCGCTTTTCAAGCCGCCGAACGATGAAGCAAGACTTGAAGCATGGAGACGAGCAATACCTCGTAAGGACCGCGTGCTCCAAAGAACGGATCGCGTTTGTGAGAAGCATCTCGCTTCCCGTTTTATCCTGACGACGTGGTCTGCGGGAATTGACGGCCATGTGCTGATGTCTGGAGCAAGAAGAGCGGGCCTTTGAAAAGACGCTGGGCCGTCAATTTTCGAAGGTGCGCCAAGCTACCTCTCCAGAAAGATTAAAAGCCCTCGAAAGCAAGTGAAACGGCTAGCGCTTCCTGTGGCTGCTTCGGTGAGTAACTGAGTACTCTTTCTTGACAAATAACGATATACTGCCTTTACCGTGCGTTACCACAGTGCGAAAGTACATAAGCACGGTTGGTCCGCAGTGCAGTTTCGACCTTCTGCAAAGCCCTCAAGATAAAAGTTGCCGGAAAGACCGCATTCCAGCGGCGGGGAATGCTGACCTTGGACGAAATTCATGTAAGAAAGGAAATGGCTGTCAACTCGCAGACAATGACGTACACTGACCTTGTTGATCAAGGAGAGAAAAATAATCAGAGCAAAGAACTCGCAGATCATGGCCTCGTCTTTGCATTTGCTCCGTTTGGTGCAACCTACCTACAGCAAGTAGCCGTGCTTGCGTCAAAAGGACCAACTAAGGGGACGCTGCTTTCGCGACTTCTGATCCAGTGCATCGTACAACCTAGAAAATGCCGGCTTGTTCGTCGAAGAACAGAGTGCGTGGTGCTTTAGGCCGCGGTCAATTTAACGGCCGTAAAAAAACTTTCGAGATAAGCGCCCGCAAGTAACGACGAGAATGTGGAGCAATGTCGAAGACACTGTTCCAGATTTTTGTAGTTACTTCTATGCACATCTCGTATCGCACACAAAAATGATGAAGTCGTGTGGCGGTAACTTTCAACGCGAACGATCCATGGCCTATCCCCCCGAGGTGGGTTGCGCCAAAGGTCATAGGAACAACAACAACAAAATAAACAGTACAAAGCTTTCGCGGCAATATGAGCGGAATAGCAAAAAGAGATGCCGCTGGCTTTATAACCAGTGGCGTCAGGTACAACTGATGAAAAAACATCACATACGTCATTAAAAAAAAACGTTAGCTTGTATGATCACGTGTTTGCGACATAGCGCGGTCGCACCAGAAGATGTTCCATGATCCTATAACTTAATGTCGGTTCCAACGTATTTCTCAGGCCTCGGCTTACGTCGTTCACAAAAATTAATCAGTTATATGCAGTCTCCAGCCAAAGTGAACCGCATGTCGGCAATTGTTCCTTCAACCTAATTTGTTTCTCACTGCACGTGGATTGCAATTTGGGCAACCCATTATGAACAGTAACTCAACAACTAGGCCTCAGAATACGTACAAACCGCTCATAGGTCTTTGACAGCGCTGTGTTAAAAGGGAAAATTTCGTTGCCCTCGGCAGAACGGTTCTACACCGTGAACGGGACGCAGGCACAGGGCATGCGGGAGGCAGAACCAAAGGGCATCAGTTTCGCGCGCCATCTGTCGGCGCTGTCTGGAAGCAGAACTTTACCGCGGCGCGCCCAGCGACCGCGCTCGCTCACCTAAGCTACTTCTTACACCGTGCTAGAGAGGGAGGTGTCAGCATCGGCTGGGCTGCGCCGTGCAAGTCGGTGCGGCACTTTTTCATGACGACGACAGGTGGCGCGTCGTCGTCTGCGAGAGCCTTTGCGCTGCCCGAACTGCATGAACAGTGCTGGGGCGGATGCAAGAGGCGGCGAGCGCGTTCGACCAGTCATGCCAGTCACCGAGACACGACGCAGCCGCGCGTCTGGATCGCACGGGCGGCGCGGGTGCGCAGTCATCGCGCGCCTGCAGAAACGCGTTCCTCGGCTAGAGTGTACACTCTACCTCGGCTGTCTGTGCACACGTGCATCTCTTGGCCGTTCGCACTGATGCGGCGGCGCTGCTGTCGGCTCCACGAGCTCATTCGCGCCGCCGAATCATGAAAAAATGCTGCCTCTCCGGCGCGCCGTTGCTCACACCTCCCCTCTAGCCACCGTAATAGGGCCTCTCCTGAGTATTCCTTCCTCCATGGTCGTCTCGCTATGGTCCCTAGAATACTGGCTAGTCTACCGTCCGGCGCGGCGCGCCTATGGGAAGGGGTTGACGCTTCCAAAATGATCGCGCAGGGGGCGCTGCGCGCTTTCGGAATGTCACCCGCGCAATGCTCTCGCCTGCTTGTTCGCTGTGTTGTATGGTGGTGTTCCTGCGGCTCGTCCGTTGTGTTACTGCGGCCAGGGATGTTCCGTGCAGGGAATTTCCCTTTTCCGGGGAATTTTCACCAATAATTTTGAACGAAAGGGAAAAAAAGGAAGCCTTGCGATGCTGAAGGGAATTTCAGGAATGATTAATTCACCGATGAAGCACTGCGGTCACAGTGCGCCTTCGGTTTCTGCAATCGATTCTGGCGCATGCAGCGCGCAAGCATATCCTCTCAGATGTGTTTCTGATAACTATGTGGAGCGATTTCTAATTCATAACCGCCACGGCCGTGGTCAAGTGGTTATGGTGCTCTGTTGCTGCGACGAAGGTCGCGTGATCGAATCCCGGCCACGGCGGGCGCATTTTTGATGGAGGTGCAAATGCTTGAGGCCCATCTACTCAGATCTCGGTGCTCGTCAAAGAACCCCAGGTGGTCTAAATTTTTAGAGGTCTCCACTACGGCGTCCCTTATAATCATAGCGTGGTTTGGGACGTTAAACTCCAGCAATTATTATTATTTCTAGTTCACTCCTGGTGTTAGACTCGAAGCCCACTATGTGCAATGTACGCAGCACATGAGTGAAGAAAGTCATGCTTCTTTTTGTTGTGCAGGAACGCATGCGCTAGTCATGATTTCAATAGTCGCAATCACGTCACACGCATGCATTTGTATATATGTGTGTGTGGTGTGTATGTGGGGGGGGGGAGGGGGGGAGCGGCGGGCGTATTACTACAGTGCAGGGAACTATACTGGGAATTTCATCAACGTATGCAGGAAAATATGCCCGAAATAGGGAATTTTCATGTCTCGGAATGGGAATTCTTCGACTAGTACGGAACATCCATGACTGCGGCCACCACGACATGTTTGCTGGACTACGTGGGCCTCATCGCGAGTGTTTTCTTTCCATTACGGTGTGAGGAGCATGCTTTATGTTGTGTTATGTGCGCAGTCTTTTGAAGCCAACGAAATGTCCACGCGAAAGCGTGAGAAGCGCGACAGCACGCGTTTAGTACCGGGCTGTAACAGCGGCTGCTTTTCGTGCAAGACAAAGTGCTCTCTTTTTCGGGCACCGCAAGTACCGAGATCACAGCAATAGGCACGAAACATAAAACGAGGTGTCAAGACGCTGGACGACGCGTGTGTTGTTTGCGAGATGCAGTTTGAGCCCTCGTTCATCGAGCGCATCACTAAAATAATCGATCAGGGCAAGGTGGAATAGATTCCGAGGGATGTACCTCTCCTTGCCAAGGATGCTGTGCCGACAGT
>JALIZH010010979.1:0-31448 GCA_030522465.1 Rhipicephalus appendiculatus
GCTTTGAGTGTGATCAGCGGGTTACATTGGAACGCTTGATGCACGCGCTTGAAAGAAAACCACTCAGAATCCCAACTTGTACGTTTTAGCATGAGCACGCTTTTAGTTTCCGAATTTTAAAACAATGTCGTGGGTTCCACATAGTTCCGGTGATTGCCCCCCCCCCCCCCCTCCCCTAGCGACCTAAGACGGAGGGGGCGACGCGGGGAGAGATTGCCCATAGGCGGGCAATCTCTCCCCGCGTCTCCCCCTCCGTCTTAGGTCACTAGGGGGGGGAGGACTCCCCTGCCCCCCCCCCCGGGCGCACGCCTATGAAGTGGCAGGGCTTCGAGAATAGTGGCAATTAAGACGATTGGGGTGAGGGTGCACAATTTCCAGAGCCCTCCACTACGACCCGCCTCGTAATCATATCGTCGTTTTCGGTGCTCCGAACTAAATATTACTATCGCTGAAACTGCAAGCTCAGCGGTCGTCCTGTTCGCCTTTGTTCCTTATCTCGACACGTCCTACCGCCCGTTATGTTATATAACAGCGTAAACGTGACGAGACGGTACGCTACAGCAAGCCGTTCGATATTGCGAGGAAAGCGGAAGACACGTTCGTCGCCTCGCACAGCCTGCAGCTTCAGGAAACAGAACGGGCCGAGGGAAAGGGTCCGGCAGATGCGGCCAGGCTGGTGAAGAAGGAGGAAGAAGGCTGCGTGCACGGCAAGCTCATCGTCGTCGTCGTCGTCTGCAGTGAGACCAGACAATGACGTCACGGCCAGCACGGTCACAAGGCCACTTCCTGGAAATGAAAAGTCGGCGGCGCGGCGACGACCGGCTCTGGATTCTTTTTTGTCTTGCGCGGTGCCTCGTACACGCTCCGCTGGCTGCAGGATAAGTTGCGCCGTTGTTGGCCGACAGACTGAGTTATTTTACTACATGGTAAGCAGCTTGAGATACAGGTGACTGGATGTACTACGCATAACATCGCCGCTCCTTGCAACGTCATCACGATCCCTTGTTAGATGACGGCCGCGTGCTCGAAAACGTCTGATACGAAAACCAGTTAACAGATAATAAGTATGCAATTTGCGAGTTTCAATATAGTAACTGTTGGGGTTTCCCGTTCCGAAAGGGCGTAACATATGATTATGAGGGACGCTGGGGGGGGGTAGGCTCTGGAAATTTTGACCGTCTGATGTTCTTCAACGTGCACCTAACTCCAAGTTCACGGGCCCTCTGTAGCATTTTCGCCTGCTTCGAAAATGTAATTGAATATAACAGCGCAACAGACAAATACTGACGAAGAAAAGACAGACTGACGAAGTTGTTTTCTTCGTCAGTCTTTGTCTGTTGCGCTGTTATTATTTTCAGTTATTTCTACCAACTTGCCCAAGTTTCCACGCTTCGAAAATGTAGCCGCCGCGACCGGGATTCGAACCGGTGACCTTCGGTTCAGCACTCGAGCACCACAACCGTTAGACCATCGCGGGGAACGAGTTTCAATAGAAAATATGCAGAAAGAGTCGGTGGTGTTTGTGTATGCACCCGAATGGCCATAGCTTTCAAGCAGGCTATTCGGAATGTTAGTAAAGGAATGACAGGCATGGCGTCGTATATTTCTTGAAGTAATATGGCACCTAGGTCACGACTCGAGCAGTATATGCGTACGACATGCCCATCTCGAACATCTATAACATTTTTCGTTCGGCGACAGACGCGCCAGGATACACACGTCACCTTGGGCATAATGCTTGCAGAACTACCCATTAAAGTAATGTCATACTATTTTCGGTGATCGGCTTACTGTGCTATGACACTGCATGCAAGATCGGCGCGCTGCATGATTACGGGGCTGGTCATGGATATTGTGCAACGGTAAACTCACGCTTAGTCAGGAATAGTTCTTTGTATTATGTATATTTTTGTACTCTGGTTACTCACCTACGTTTTTTTTTTGTTTATGTGTGTAGTTTTGAAGACAACAGACAACAACCAACGCGTCTTTGGGGTTGGGGTTGTGCAATGGACACACACACAAACCGCGGGCCGCATACAGAGGAGCCAGACAACGCGAAGCTAGCAGACCGACTTATTCCAAGGACACTGCCCGCACTGCCCTTTTGCATGAAGAAGTACAAGGTAGAAATTTAGAGAGATGATGCACGTCAACACTTCTTAGATACCTATTTACAAAGGTTGCTTGCTCAGTTTAAATTTAGCCTTAAAATACTTAAGGAACAGTCCAACAAGGAACTATCTGCCTCTTGCTATGCTCCAATCTCACAAAGAGAAAGAAAAAAAAATTGCTTGATGATGTCACTGCGCTCTACAAACGACATTGAACATGTCGCATTAGAGGCAAGATATATGGGTTGACTAATGTTAGGCGGAATTCATAAGGTTGAATGGAAGGTAGGTTTCAATTTCCTCGAAATTGTTCCATGCATTCTAAATCACTTTCTACCTCCAAACCTTACCTGAGCGATACTCCAGACTCCTCTCTTCTCATTTCAATTTACTTGTTATCCAGTCCACAATCCCCCCACCCTGCGAAACTACACCCCTACACCACACTCCCCCCCCCCCCCCCTTCCCCATGAAAAAGAAAGGCATACATGTTGGAATATTATTTTCACACACTGCAAAAAACGTTTCAAGACATCACGTATAAGATAGCATAGGACTCTATCAACCCAGTGAATCATATGGCTGATATATGACATGGAAAGTATTGCCGAGTGAAACACATTATTTTAGCACTACCTTTACGCGGAGAGTGTACAAAATCATTCTCCAACTTCATGACTTTAAAAGTTTAGAACACCATAGTGCTGGTTGCCCCCATATTTTTCATTTACGAGGTACAGGCCGATTGCATTATAGGATCTGACTTTTTAGGGGCGAAGCTCCTTAGGGTGCGGGTCTGTCCCTCCTCTGTAGTATGTAGTAGTAGTAGTAGTAGTAGTACGTAGCCACGTATAGTGGGATGTATCCACTCCACGTGATAAAGATGACGTTGACGCCTGATCACCATGAAGAATAAGCGCGTTCCAGTATAGTGGAATGTACCCACTACACGTGATAACGATCACGATGACGCTGATGACCATGAAGTATAAGCGCGTTCCAGACCACACATTCTCTTTCTGCCATGGATGAAAACACCCCCGCGTTTGTGTGTCAGGTCTTTGTATGATGATCGAGTGGGCAAAATTTACGGGGATTAACGGTTTACCAGATTACCTCCGGAGCTTCGCCCACTCATCATCATTCACTTCGTGGATATGGCGTGATTTTTTCAAAAACCGTTGGCAGATAGACTATATTTAACTATGTATGCCGTTGGGCAAACTCTCGAAATAAAAAAAAAGAATTCCGCTAAGTGAAACTACACGTGATAACGATGACGATGTCGCTGATGACCATGAAGTATAAGCGCGTTCCAGACCACACATTCTCTTTCTGCCATGGATGAAAACACCCCCGCGTTTGTGTGTCAGGTCTTTGTATGATGATCGAGTGGGCAAAATTTACGGGGATTAACGGTTTACCAGATTACCTCCGGAGCTTCGCCCACTCATCATCATTCACTTGGTGGATATGGCGTGATTTTTTCAAAAACCGTTGGCAGATAGACTATATTTAACTATGTATGCCGTTGGGCAAACTCTCGAAATAAAAAAAAAAGAATTCCGCTAAAATGAAAAAGCGACTGTTACGAAGATGTTTTCCTTTTGCATTTCTTTTCTAACTTTCACACATAAAAAAAAGTGTAATATTATAGAATTTTATTTTCTCGTTCAAAAAAAGTGATGCGTTAATGTAATGCACTTACGAACCTTGATGTCACGAATTCTCCAGGCATATTTTATTATTCCTCATGCGCCTGGTATAATGTGATTCGTCTGAGAAGTTATGTTCTAGAAAAGGCAGAACTAGGAACAGAAGAGCTTATGAGGATAAAGTAAATATACGTCCCTTGAGCTGCTCAGTTATATTGAAGGAAACGTTAAGGGGATATTAAAAAAAATTTCAGTCTTTGCGGATGTTACTAAATCATTGATAGGATAACCATAATCTACCATGTAGCATATTATTGGAACAACTTTAGGGTGCGTTGCAAACGAATCTGCTCTTCAGAAATAGTTGTGAAGTTAGAGTTGTGGTTATCGTACGAAATTTATAATCGGCAGACGAGCGCATTCTGTTGCGACTCCAGATTAATACCTTGCTGTGTCCTGCAAGAATAAAACATTTCGACCCTACGGTCACAGGACAGTGCCAGCACTGTGGGGAGGTAGCGGGCATCTACCACATGGTTTGGGCCTGTCAAAATAACACAGCTCTTACTCCTCACCCAAACCCTACGTGAGAGGATTGGGAGGCGGCCCTGCTCGGCTTCTCAGACCTTCAGGCCCAGCGGGCCTTGGTACAGAGAGCCAGGGCTGCGGCTTCAACCAATGGGGTCCCGGAATAGAGACTCCACCTAGTCTGTAGAGACCTCTAACGATGTTACACACCTCTCTTTTGTTATTAAATGCTTTTCACCACCACCATCACCCGCTGAAGGAAGCGTATATTTAACACCAGATATGCAAAACACCAACAAATTGATTACGTGTGTTTGGCCTTCCTAACAAGCAGATACTACTTAGAGAAATTCCTTAAGTTCGATGTTATCCGCGGTAAAGGACTTTATTGGGATACGCCTGCAAAGGAATTACATGTACCGCCAGCAGGAATAGCGCCCTTGATATCATGCTTAACAGCAGGACTTGATGGCGTGGAAGATACGATGTCCTCATTGAACGCTTCGTGGGCGAAGAATACAGCATCGTTGACGCGACGACGTCATACCCCGGATAGCTGACGACATCTAAAGAACGTGAAGTAAAGTTTGGTTTACAACTCACGAAAATGATCTTGCTGTTGTAGCACCACATATACAATGTACAGCATTAGCCGACATGAACTAACATTCAGCATCATTTATGTAGCACCAGTCATCATCACATAGCCAACATAAAGCAAAACTGGCCGACCATTGCCGTTGCTTGGCCAACAATGCCCAACATTAGTAATAGTTTAGACATCGTTAAACAGCACTAGCTTATGCTTACACTAGCTAGCATATTTAAGGTAGACAGAGAAGGAAGCAACGGCTCGGGCTGTTGGTTCTCTTTTTACCTCAAATCTTTTTTTTTCTTGTTTGCCTATGAATCTCTGAGATGGTAACCAACTTTCCCAGCAACAAGTCCTATTCAACAGCTTCTCCTTCGTCTTTTGCGCTGTTTATGGCAATGGAATCATGCCAACTAACTCAGATAACCATGTATCTGAAGTCTATGTTTTTGTCACAGGCAGAAGTATACTGACTTGACAGGCCATGCCTGCCAGCAAACTCCCCGGCCCTGTTTATGGCTCGAAGTTCGAAAAATTCGGCAAAGTAAACTAAAATCGGGGGACCCTTAAGCTTCGCCTTTAAGAGTTGAACGCGATAGCGATATCCTGTCCCGAGTGCGTACTTCAACCACTTAGTGCACACTTGCTACGCACCCACTACGTGGTTTTAAGGGAATACACGCAGTAAGGTGGGTGCCTTTTTTAATGGGTGGCCGGCTTTAAACTACGAAATCGTTATGATAGTCACATGTTCTGACGCCCGATGGCAATGTACGCTTGTACCACGCAATATTCGTGGGATATTACATGTTATATTGCGACGACTATATAAAGGACGCTTGCGTTAGCGAAGCATGAAAGTTATTTTAACTGCATTTCCGAGCAGAGGAAGTTATTTTCAGTTACGAAAATAACTTTCAGTGTGTTTCCAAACAGAGGTGTGGCTGTGTGGTAGAACGCCTGCTTGCCACGCAGACGGCCTGGGTTCGATCCTCACTCGGACCCGGAAATTTTATTATTTATTAGATGCGAAGCAGCTATTTGACTAGCCTGTGTAACGCTGTCCCTCCGTGCGTACGACCGCGCCGCAACGCGCTCCCCTCGCCGCAGGTGTTGGGCGGTGCCAAGTAGGATCACGCCGCAGCTGCGCGTTGACGTCACGCTCCCCTCGCAGTGCGCTGACGTCACTCTCTCCCCTCGCCTGCCGCGCGCTCGCCTCGAGCGCTGTCTCAGTAGTCGCTGAATGATTGCGGCGAGGCGTGTCGACGCGCGCCTCTTATAGTCGCGGGAGTCTTGAACGTTGACGTCAGCGGAGGAGGAGGAGAATGGCTCTTCGATTACATGCGTGCACTCGCTGAAGTGCGTGTCGAAGGCGGAACGGAAACTTCCCACCACGATAAGGGGAACGTGCATCGATCTGGTCTTTGCCAACTTCGACGTCGAATGTCTGCAGGAACCTCTCAGCGTGCACTTCACCGATCACAAGACCGTGGTAGTCAAGGCGAAACGCGCGCCAGCTCCGGTCCAGCGCCCGTGTCCACTCTGAAGAAACGACAAGACCTACGCCAGCCATCGCTTCAAACGAATCTTCCAGCGCTCACCGCAGTACCCGCGTTAGCGTCCGTTCAACCCGTGACGCCACCCGTGCGCAACGCTGCTGCTTCGCATCCCATCAGGGTTCCCTTGGGGAAGATGGTGTAAATTTTATTTGCATCTTTCTCGATTTTTCGGTCACGGACAAGATGATGAGTTTTTCGCTCACAACCAACGACACCGACGCCGACACCGACGCCGGAATTTCTGCGAAACGAGCTCTTTCACGCTCTCGCGTTAATATGAAAAACGCGCGCTTAGCCGAGAACAGCAAGCAATTCAAGGCCAGGGAGCAAAGGCGATGACATGCATGTCACAACTCGCCCAGCGCGTGCGCCCAGCGCGCGCATTCCTCTCTGCTTCTTTTCGTTACGTTTCGTTTTTTATTGGATTTTTTCCCCCCCAACTGTCCTTCCTCGTTTCCTGAACACCTCGTCGCTTCGACATTCCCGACGCGGTACCGGGTGAACACCCTTGACCCAGCAGAAGGCGAAAACAGGTTGCTCGGTGTCAACGCCGCCACGGAGCCCGCCTCCGGTCCCGCGCTCATTCGCGAAAAAATAGCGCGCTTCCTTAATTCGTGCACGCGCACTCGCTCCATTTCGCACGCCATAGCCGGCTGGCCAGCCAACGAGCTGAGTTTCTCGACTCAAACGCTCGTTTCCTTCCTACACATGCACGTATGTATTATACATGCCCGCTATACCAGTGGAGTGTGTACGGCCACGCAAATACACGAGCACACAAACGCCGCATGCTTGCGGCTGCGGGGTGAGAATGAGCACGAAGAAGAGGCACCCCGCTGGCGTAATTGAATCGTGCTCCGCGCCAGAGAATAAAAATGAAGCGCTCGGTGAATTGACCGAAGAGTTCCCGGGATGCGCTATTTGGATGGTGCCACGTATACCACGATACGGCGAGTGCAAGGCCACCCGCCCTGCGAATATGGCCGCGTCGAAGTTAAACGGACTCAGTAAAGTGGAAAGTTGGGCGAGTTGATTGATCATCGTACCACGTGGATGAAGCAGGAATAAGGAGTAAGCGGGAAGGCACGTGTCGTGTTTTCTAGCGCATTTCACTTAGTCCCAGACTCCCAGTCCTCTGCGCTTCATCTACGCGGTATGAAGATTGAATGCTGAAGGAACCTTCTAAATAATATATTGATCGAAGTGACCAGTGCCCATGTTAGGCCTACATAGTCATGACATAGTAACGATGTATAAAACGGCTCAGAGAGGACGACAGATGAGGAGAACACAAAATAGACACTCTTGTTGGGTTGAGCACAACACAAGCGTCCGTGTTGCGTTCTTCTCTTTTATCTTCTCCTCTTCAGGCGCTTTACACATCGTTAGTAGATCAAAGTGAATTGAATTTGTGCTGCATGGTGAAATGGAATGGAAAAACTTTATTGAGGTCCGTCGTCGGGGAGTGAACTAGCCCGCCCCGACGATGCGTCGAGTGCCCTTGAGGCTTCTGGCGTTCCCTTGGAACACGCAAAAACTGGTTCCGCAAAGATTACTTTCATGACCTGCCTTCATGTTTTCCTCTAAAAGGTGTGTTTCAAATGGCTGTCTAATGGAAGACTCGAAATCGTTAGTGGCCCCAAGATTGGTGGGCTCGCCCAGCGCTGGTGTGCAAGGATTTCCCCCCACGTCCCTACCCCACTACATCATTTCGTGAGTCATCGTAGCTGGTTTTGGATATTTCCTAGCAATACGTCTATTTAACGTCTTTTTCTTTCTTTCTGAACGTGCTGCATAGGAAATGTGGTGAGTTGTTGAAACTACAAGGGGACATAGGTTGGTTGGTAACAAGTTTATTGCTAGTCCTGCAGAACCTTTCGCCGACCGGGCCTTAGATCTCCCATGTGGGGTCGTCGAGGCCTTGCCTCACCGCCGCCTCGCGGGCCTGCTGGATGGCCCAAAGTTGGTCGCCGAGGCTGGGGCTGCGCAAGGCAGCGGCCCACAAGGGCGAAAAAAGTTCCAGAGTTAGCACCCTGCGAGATTTTGGTACAGTCCCAGAGCATGCGAGTTAATAAGGCGACCTCGGTCAAATTTTAATTTACTTTGTCGACGACAATGCTCTTCAGTACTCGAGTGACCAAGCACCAACTGCTTTCTTTAAAACTCCAACGCCACTTTATTTTCCGCCTAGCCATTACGACGCGTTAGGTAAGAAAATTCCAACTGAAAGTGAGCATGGACACCAGGTGGCGTTCTCAACACGCCAACTTTTCAAATCTGCCAAAAGACAAGCATTCAGTAAAGCACACTCGACGTATTTAAGCACTCTGCATAATGACATCGGCAATGACAACAGTTCCGCTAGGCGTTGCACCAGTTCCACCACTAGCCTTTTCCCCTCCCCCAGTGTAGGGTAGCGAACCAGGTGCAACCTGGCTAACCTTCTGGCCTTTACTTCGCCTTTTCTGTCTGTCTGTCTGTCTGTCTGTCTGTCTGTCTGTCTGTCTGTCTGTCTGACTCTCTCTTTATTGGCGAAACCTGCGTATGCCTATTCCCCGCTTCTGGCAGTCGTCTCATTAACTGCCGAAAGAACGCACAATCGTTAGAAGCAGCCTTGGCGTATCCACGCTGCAACCGGAAAATCCGCGTTTTCAGTGTAGCTGATTAGAGCCATACATATGCGGTAACGGCGCAGAAGCTCGCCAAGGACGACTCGTCTGCCGCTGCAGTAACCGCCTCTACAGCGATGTGGGCAGCGCGGACGCCTCCGTGCCAGGGACGAAGCCCATCTCCGCCTCGCACGGTTGTAGAATGCGCGAGCGGACCGACGATGAGCTGAGAGAGTGAACGCGAATGCTCGCTTGCTCGCACACCGATCCGCCTCGGTAGCAGCTTAGCGTTGCCTCCGCAAATTAAGCAAGCTGCGTCCAAGTTACGCAGGCTGGATGGCTAATATCGCCTTACGAGTCCTTGAAGTCGATGAGGTTTACATTCCGAAGCCACCGCGGAAGATGTGGGTCAGGTGACCCCCAGCGTGGTCAGCGGAGGAGTGCCAAGCAGGATTCTCAAGGAGTCGCCGCGATTCTGCCTTCAATTAGGCCGGCGTTAGGTATCAAGCACTCAAACACGAAACACAACTATAGCTCATGAAGTTAGGTTCTGTACATTGCGCGGCACGGCGCGCTGACCTTGTTCCTGTATATTCTTGAAAGCGATCCGCGAAGCATTTAAGCCAGCCAGTGGCACGTTTCCAGCGATATGGATTTCGTGCAGACGTGAACAGTAGAATTCTACCAATAATCTTGCGTTGTGTTTCTTACAGCGCAGGAAAAACCAATCTAACGAAGAGCATCCGATTCGATTAACTGAAAGTATGATAAAAGATGGGCGCAGCAGCAGAATTTAGCGAATATTTTGTTCAGAAACAAACTGCTGGCCTAAAAGATACCGAGCCTCAGGTGCATACGCTGCACCACCTTTTTACCATTTATTTGTTATCTACTGCGGCGGAGCTTCAGGGTTTGCACTTGGGAATAAGATTTCTTATGTAGTCGCGCGTTTTGTTCGTAATAGACTGAGGGCTTTAAGTTATTTCGCTCAGTTCACAGCGCATGAATTAATGCTAAGACACCTTTGAAAACGTAAGCGAGGTGTTCCTTAGATGTGTGAGGGAGAACCATAGAAGCATGATGGCGTTATTAAGAGAGCGAGACAGTCAGAGTTCATGAATAATTTATTCAGTCTACAAGTACTCGGACAACTAAGAGTGCAGCAGTGAAAAAAGAAAAAACTTACGGAATAATGGTTATTTCCCTGGGAAATGGCGTTTCAAAATAGCAACAACAGACAACAAGCACTGAGGTAGAAGACTTCCACATGCGAAGGGCACGAAACATACCTCACCTTCAGTATTATGGAGCCTGAAAGAATGAGCATGAAATAATGGTGAGTAGTACATCAGTAAAACTTAGCAAATCACTCTGGCTTATAACGTTTGAGTTCAACAATAAGATTTCTTGCGATTACTGCAACTCCCATCACTAGTGCAACACAAAAATGTTCAAGCGTTGACTGAAACAGAGTAACATTCGGAGTATTCTGCTTATTATTCAATGTTGAGAAATCTTATGTTAGTAATAAAAAATTACACCATCTCCCGCTAAAGGGAACCATGTGTAGATGTGAAGCAGCGGGCGCTAACGCTTACACTGGCGGTGGCGTTGACGCTGGCGCTATCGCAGCGTTGCGCAGGAGAGAAAACTGAGGAGGAGTAAAGCACGCAGTGATGGAGCGGTGTTTCCTACTGGAACATGCCAATCGCTGCTAATGGGCAATGAGAGACAGAAGACTCCGACTGGACACAGAGACCCGCAGTCGGCTTTTAGTTAACGCGCACGCTGCGAATTTTTATTGTTCAACAACGCACAGGAGAAATCTCCCACCGGCACCACCTTGGAGGTCAAGATCCATTGCCATATATACGAGATGGACAATGAACGGTTGTGCAGCGCGAGCAGTCGGTTTTTTCAACCAAGAAACTCGCTAGCAGACGCTGCCTGCGTCGGCGTCGCGAGGCGAGAGAGGGGGGTAGCGTAGGAGAGGAGAGAGAGGGGGGGGACGCGCATGCGCAGTGGGAGCGCGGGGAGGGATGCCTAGAGGAGAGAGGGGGGGGGGGAGCGTAGGAGGGGAGAGAGGAGGGGAGGCGCATGCGCAGTGAGGGTGTGGTTGCCGCGGGGAGGGATGCCTAGAGGAGAGAGAGGGGGGAGAGGAGGTTTTTATTTTTTTTTTGAAAGGTTTGCGCATGCGCAGTAAGGGTGGTCACGCCGGCACACCACCACCACCACCACCACCACCACCACCACCGGATTAAGCTTCGCCATAAGATGCTTCACATCTAATATAATATCTGGGGTTTAACGTCCCAAAACCACTATATGATTATGAGAGACGCCGTAGTGGAGGGCTCCGGAAATTTCGACCATCTGGTGTTCTTTAACGTGCACTGACATCGCACAGTACACGGGCCTCTACCATTTCGCCTCCATCGAAATGCGACCGCCGCGGCCGGGATCGAACCCGCGACCTTCGGGTCAGCAGCCGAGCACCCTAACCGCTATACCACCGCGGCGGACGATCTTATGTTAGTAAATGATGATCATTTGGGCTGTCAGTTGGTCACCTGTTCATTTTAGGGGCGAAGCTCCCAAGGGTGTGGGTCTGTCCCTCCTCTGTAGTTGTCGTAGTAGTAGTAGGTAGGTAGATAGCCACGTACAGTGGAATGTACCCACTTCACGTGATAAAGATGACGATGACGCAGTATAGTGGAATGTACCCACTACACGTGATAACGATGAAGTATAAGCGCGTTCCAGTATAGTGGAATGTACCCACTACACGTGATAACGATGACGATGACGCTGATAACCATGAAGTATAAGCTCGTTCCAGACCACACATTCTCTTTCTGCCATGGATGAAAACGATCGAGCTTCGCCCACTCATCATCATTCACTTCGTGGATATGGAGTGATTTTTTTTTGTTTCATTCTTGAAATAGCTTACCTCCGGTGCTTATTAATTAGGTTTCAGCAGGCATTCATTCTTAGTCACTGTGAAAAAGCCGTGTAGGTGGTCTCCAACATGATTTTATCACTCAGGTCATGAGATGTATTTGTAGATCGGGCATCTGCAGAATAAGCGCTGTCCATTAGTTCAGTATTACCATTTGGCGCCCATTTCACAATGACTATGAAATTCCAACGAGTTTGCTGCCTAATCGTTTTTGTTTGCGACAAGGACTTACGGCCGCGTTTGTATTTTCAAAGAAGACGTAGGTGGGACCCTCCTGGTGAAAACATACCCTGGATATAAGTCCAGGATACGACCGTTACGCATTCCGCCATTAGATGGGCCAGATGCTTAACAAAGACACGTACTACACGAAATAAATCTACATACAAACATAACGGACGCACACGTAATGTATGCGAAAATTAGGGCTATGTACTGCACGTCCTTTCGTTTCCAGCATGTACAGTTCGGGACATATCGCCGTAATTTTGACTCGAACACTTACACCAGAGCCAACATTACCTTTAACGGTCAGATTTACAGTGACATGACGTGGTTACCACGAGCGATTTCTCATAGACATTGTTATACTAAAAATGAGGTCGTGTTTCAATCCGTAAGTATTGTACAGGGTCGGCCACATCTAAGTGGAACACCTATTTAGCATACAAGACCTCGTGGAAGCTTATGATGAATAGATGATTCGGAAAAAAATTCAGGCAGCTTCACACTAGTGGTGCCTAGCCAGAAGGAGCAACGGAGCTGGGAGGCCTACCTTGTATCTCGTTATTTTTTCTTCTCTTTCTCCCTCTTTCTGTTTGTTTCTTTTATTTTTTTTTTGTACCTGTTTCTGTCTATTTCATTCTTTCAATTCCTATCTATATCTTTCTCGCTCTTCCTATCTCCTTTCCACTTTCTTGCCTTTCTTTCTTCTTCTCAATCCATTTCTCACTTCCTCTTTCTTTCTATCTCCTTCTCACTCCTTCTCTCTATTTCTTTCTCTTTCCGTCATGCTGTCCATTTTTTCGATCTCTTTTGTCTGTTTCTTTCTCTCGCTGTGTAATTCTTTCTTTGTCATTCAATCTTTTTTCTCTTTCCTCCATTTCTTTCTCTCTATTTCTCTTTTTTGCTTTATTTCTATCTTTTGCTTCTCTCTCTCTCTGTCTTTTTCATTCTCTCACTCTGTACTCGTTCTCTCATCTATCCGAGTTACTTCCTTCCACGCCGGAAAAATCGGCGCTGCAGGAGAGAAAGCGACGAGTGCACATGTTCGGGGAGCGAAGCATAAGATCAAGAAGAAGACAAAGAGAGCGCGCGCCAGCCGAGTTATCGCGTTGTACGCGCAAGAACGGTACAGGCTATTCATGATGATGGCAGTTTTTTCGAACGCGTTACGGCATAACAAAAAGCATAAGTGCTCCGCTGTAAAATATTATTGTACTCATGGACACCATTAATTGGCAGACAACATGTAACGTAGTTCTGAAATAAGTTTTTGTTGCAAGATCCTAGCTTCTGTGGCATATCGCGAATTCGCGACATACTTCAAAAATATGCATTGAAGTTGCATTTTGGATAATTTAACTGCAGAATCAATTAAAGGTGGCTATTCAAAGATGGAAAATGAAAACAATTTTTATTTTATTCAGCGGTTTCATAATTCAGGCATTAAAGGGATAATAAACGTCATATAAAGGACATGTTCCTCACAAAGCAGAATAAATGTTCTAGTTTTACTGACTTGAATACTATAATGAAGTGTTCGCCTTACATGTGGTTGACCTTGCACATCTATGATCACATATGTCACACAATAAAGCGCTCGCGCACGTACCCGTGCATGCACGCATCCGTACATGCACCTGTGAATGCACACACACCGCACACGCACGCACGAACGAACGTACGCATACGCGCGACAATAACAATGTCTGAGGTACACTTCCCGCTGTCTCGAGCGAACACACACCCTCACGCAGCCATCCATACGCGCCACGAAGTTACCGAGCAGGCATCGGGAACGGCGCAACAATGCCGCACATTGGTGACGTCACTGTAACGCGAGACTCGACGCCGGCGGAACGTGACCGGAATGAATAAGTAGGAGCGGTGCATTAAACAGAGTTTAAGTCAGCTCGTAGGCGGGGCAGATTGCGTTCGCTTAGCGCTCGGGCTTGACATGCGATCTATTTAACGGGTGTAGGGTGTCATTCTAATTACTGGCGTCAACGAGTGATATAACGCTGGTGAACGCCTCACGGGTGTATCCATTGATTGAGACGAGTACGACGCTCTGGTTGCCCTTGGAAAGCTAATCCTTGATGGTGTCCATGGGATAGAGTTGTGTCGTAGAAAGAGCTCATCGTCTCGGAATATCGCACCTCACGAGAAAGAAATAACATATCTTTCTTCTATAATAACTTCGCCCACCCTCTTAATGGGGAACCCTGCGCACGCCTATAACTATAGATGAAGACATGTCAATTAATGTCAAATCGTACAGCTGCTGCGCAGATGCCGATAAACTACGAAATGGAAACTTATGTTATCCCAAGGGATTCCGGCCGACGGCTAGGGGCGACGGGTTAGGTGGATTTTCGCCCAACGTCCATTGAGTGCCGTTCCAATAAAGCTTTTTTTTCTCTCCCTCGCTCCCTACGGCGGGGAATTCTAATCTGGGAGCTTTTGTTGTTCGAATGTCCTGCCTAAGGTCGTACCGAACCTCAGAAAAACGTTCTGTGACACTAAAGCACACAAGTATGCGGACCTTCGTTCTCCCTCGTTTGTCCAGCTGTTAGATGCGAACCATCTTTCATTAGCCACGTTTAGATAGAGCATAACGACGGGTCCGCGCTGCCGACCTAGAAGACCGCTTTCCCCGACGGTGGTGAAGCTCCCACAGATATCGTATAACTTAGAAGTACTTGTTGCTGGGCTAGTTGGTGCATCATAATGAGGGAAAATTCTAGACGCCTAAAACACCGCAAGAAGAACGAAGAAGCACAGGGAAAGAACGCTCTTTTCCTGGGCTTCTCGTTCTCCTTGCGGTGTTTTAGGCGTCTAGAATTTTCCCTCATTAAGATATCGTATACTTGGATGGTATGCACCACGGTTCTTATCCTCGTAGGTGACATCGCTAAGCGTGGCAGTGTCGCCACATTCTAAATGCAGTAAATATAATTCAAATCAAAATTCAAATCAATTCAGGGCGGCTCTCTCATAAGACCATTTCCGCATGTCCCATATCTTTGAATAGATATGACGCAGTTTGTGTTTTAGCAACGCAAACCTTCCCTAATTCCTCTCATGGCGACAAAGATAAAATACATTCGCCATTAGAGTCGCTTTGAAAAGCGGCGCACTCCCCACAAAACACGAGTGCCGCCTTGTCCTTGCCGAAATGAAGACCCGACCCGCACGCCTCGCGCGATAACGAATTGGCAGTCCCGTTGGTTGGTCCCCGTCCTCGAGTATTATACTCCTCTGCAGTTTGCGAGCGGCTAAGCGAAAGTCGGCACACGCAATCGCTTAAAAGCAGCAGTCATTCGCCGAGCACGTGTCCTGGTGGCGTTCTGCTAACGTGGGTGGGAAGGAGGAAGAACTAACGGTGCATTACGGGCTCGCTTTAATGATCCCTTCGGCAGTTCCTCAGTACGTGTATGTGACGGCAGCATCTTTTTTTCTTCTCCCAAAGGTCGCCCCCATCCGCCAAGGTGACCGCCGCCATCGGCGATCGAGGTGGTGGCAGGCAGGCAGCCGGCGTACCCGCTTTAACAACCCGTTACGCCTTCAGTGACTCCAATGCGGTGTGTATGTATAGCGTGACGCCCGGTCGGGGCTCTAGCGTTCCGATGGAGCGTATAGAGTTGCGTGCGTGCGTGTGCGTGTGCCGCTCGTCGACTCCGCTCTGCAAATGAGAACAAGGTCGCACCGGCTGGATGGATGAAAAAGGAGGGCGAGCGCAGGGCCTGTCGCATTCTTGATTAGACCGTTTATTCGTTTCTTACTCCGGCTCTATCTCTCTCACTCTCCTCAATCGCTTCACGACGGGCGCTCATAAGCTGGCGAATTTGCAAACGCCCTCTCGCTGAGGACGTGTGCGTAGGTGTTCGACTAAACGCGCAGCTCCTCGACACGCGACGAGACGTTGGCACCGTTCGCAGTGAGAAACGACAGCCGCTGAGTGGCTTCCTCGGTCTCTTTGTGGTCTAATGTTTAAGCAAGCAGACGTTTCCACTTGTCTTTCTTTTTTCAGCGGCGTGCGAATGATGGTGTGTGACCTGCTTCGGTGGATGGTTGGGACTTGACACTCAAGTAAACCTTGTCTCTGGTACTTGTACACGAGCGTGCTGCAAGAACACTATATATCTCCGTTTGTCAACTAGGTGCTTGTATATATCTGTACGCGACCTGTCTTTGCCTGAGGTACACGTACGCTCGTCAAATTGATGGTCATTTCTATCTGGTCATTGCGGAGTGGACTGTTTTCAACTTATTTCCTGTTCGGCAAGTTTTTATGAGAAGAGTGTCTTGCTTATAATAACTGTCTATATGCCCTGTCGATGATTCCTCCCTGGTTTAAAACACGTCTCCATCGACTGTGGAACACAAGCTGCACATTCAAAAACAAAGATAAATGAAGGCGGGACACAGCACGAGCGTTGTGCTCTCATTCATCTTCGCTTGTCGCTTCGCTGTTGCTACATAATTAACCGATGTTAACCTGCCCAGTTTTCTCTCCTCTTCGGTGTCTGCGCCTTTCTCCACTCCTTGATCTGTTCGTCTTGCGTTCGCAGAGCCCAAACTCTACTGTTCCATGCCTCAATCTCTGGTCTGGGCCTCACCGCGCTTAAATATTGCCGCTGATGAAAGAATAAGTGGTGAATCAGGTGAATCAGGTGAACGGTTGGTTAGTCGGATGGCACCGAATGTGTCTGATTCAGAAGTCTAAGTCGCATTGTCGTAGCACCTGTGGGTGGGTATAAGTAATTTGGCATATAATAGTTCGTTTGCCATTTTGAGAAGCAACAACAATTTTAATCCGACATCTATTAAGCTGACAAAAAAAGTGGAGCTATAGAGTTTAGTTTGCTCCACCTTTCAAGCAATTATGCTTCAACATAATGAAAAAAGAGAGAATATACATCAGATATAAGAGAAGGCCAGGTAGTGATAAAAATGAAATCGCCTAACTTCTTACATTCACTCACGCGCAGCCGTGCACAATTGCCAACGATAAAGGTTATACGTGGTAGAATAACTAATAAAAGAAAAAAAAAACAAGACTGAATTTCACCAGCCAGGAAGTGATGGGCGAGCGAAGTCGGCAACCCGTACGAGCGCAAAATTACATTTTCCAGACCCCGCACAGTGTACAATCGCCCACAACGCGCGAAGGCTGGGCTTTTTTTTTCGAGCGATCCCACACCCTGTAAACATTCGGCGCCCGACCGTTCCATTCCTTTGTGGAGTTTACGGTCCACGGAAAACTCTAACTGGCCGCAAAACAAACTCGCTACTGACGCCAATCCAAACGCCATGGGCAGACAGGTGCCCATTTCCGGCATCAGCACTCCGCGTTTAAAAAAAGGAAAAATAAAAATAAGCGGAGCTAGAAAATGCGGCGTCTAGTCCTCCCCGCTCCAGGAGATTCGGGTATACGGCGGCCTGTCGGTCCGTGTGTCTGTCTGTGCTGATTGCTGTTGCCGCCACAGGCTTCAGTCTCTCCCTCTTCTTGGCAGGTAACGGCAGAGGCATCTCGGTGAGCCGCCCGCCCCGCGGGCAGAGCATGCAGGGCGCGCCTCGAAGAAGGCGCCCCAGAAGACGATGCCGGCGTTTGAAGAACGCGCTCACGACAGCCGGGAGGGTGGCCGCCCAAGGCGGTTTCCGGAAAAGGAGACCGGCACCGCTCGACCGAGCACCGCCCCTGACCCGTGAACGTCGGCGAGGAAGTCGGGCGGTGGCACGCCGACTGTGCCGAGCCAGTCCTCACGGCTGCTGGGCGTCTCGGTCTTTGTTGTGGCTGGCTGCCACTGTGCACACAGCGAGGAAAGCAAATCCACGAGCATTGTTACGTGTTTCGTTATATCAACAGTGCGCTGCGGGCGTGCCTGGGCGGCGGATTGGCTCCGATCGGTAGCTCGATTTTATGAAGTTACACCAGGTCTAGGATTTACTGATCATGATCTTCCCATTTTACGCCCACATCAGGATGAAGGTCTCAAATCAAAGCTCTCCAGCATCATTCAGTTGTACAGTGTGCCATAGAACTTGCTAAGAGTGAGAGAGATAAATGTTAAGTCAAAGGCAGGGAGGTGAACAAGAAAGTAAACATCTGATTTGCTAACATGTACAGGTGAATCTTACCACACTACTCAATGTTCTATTGACATCGATTTTTTTTCTCTAATTTATCTCGACAACCATTGGTTAAGCCAAAGGAACATGACCTACCCAACTGCACTTCTTCTTGGTCTGTACTCAAAATCAACCAAGACACTCCAGGGCCGAACACAAACTGACGTATTCATATAGCTTCATGTTACATCCATCATTATGCAATTCATCACTGAGACGTTTTTGTGACTTCCCGAAGTAGGCAATTCTCCGAGCCTCAGCTCAATCGGCAGCGAGTATTTTCAGCTTTACGACATGCTCAGCTGAAGTAAGCACAGCGCGAATACTTGGCTTGTGAGCCGGAACGCCTGTGCTGGAAACGGAAGTCGCAGAAGTTATCTTTCGAACAGCAGAGGCAGCACAGCCGCGCACAAAGCGCAGCCTTTGCCGCGGTGATGGTGCCTGCGTGCCGACGTGTGTCAGTCACACGTCTTTTTCGGCATGTCAGACGTGAAAACGCGCCCTCTAGCAATCGAGGAACCAACTTATGCGGCTCTGGGACTTCAGGGGGGGGGGGGGGGTGAATCGCGTGGGCCGCCGGCCCCGCGTTTACGGCGTGTCAGCCGGTAATCAACTGGGAGGATGGGCGGAACTCCGTTACCTGTGTCCCCCGCCGCAGGCCGCCTGCAGAGGCATGCAGATTTTTGAGGAAGGAAGAAAAAGGGGGGAGTGTGTATAGGATCCCACGAGGTAAATTCAGATAAGCCACGCAAAATGAACACGGGCAATCCACGGCGGTGTTCACGACTTCAGTTTCCCAGGAACGGGACTGTTATGCGTGACCCGCAACATTTGGAAAGAAAACACTGAAGGTATTTGCGTATCCGCGTACAGTGTTACTCTCTGGGGACACAGAGAGAAAGAGATAGAGAGAGAAGTAACTTTAATAAGCATAAGGCTCAGCGATTTCCCTAGAGAAGAACACTGCGTTATCGTCATCGACATCACAGGCACCCCCAGGCTCCCCCGTCACTACAGTGCATTCAGTGCATCGAACAACAACGCTGCAGTCAATAAAGGTAGAGTAAACGTAAGTAGAAGGAAATCGTTCCAGCCTCAAGGTCAGCTTGAGCACAGCGCACACTATGTAAGCGCAAATGCCCTTTTCTTCTCACTGTTTAGCAAACGGTTTAGATGTCAATAACGTGTCGTCAAGTGTGATTACATGTTTTTGTGGTTGTTGATTTCTCGATTGCGTGTCGCCTCGTTACACATGGCGTCTTATAGCTGCTGTGCACGTGTGAGTTTTACCAGAACTGAACGTTCCAACAAACTCGAAAACGGAAGCTGAAGCTACGGTTTAGCACTTTTGTGCCATCTGTTTTACGCTTTTCTACAAGTTTTTCCTCTTGTATGATTAGATAGGTTGATCACAACGACGATTAAAAACGATAGTCATCACTAGAGACCGGATTATGGGCAAATGCCTATTTTTTTTCTTGCGTTCCTATCGTGCCACTTTGATATATGAGCATGAATTAGGGTTTAAGGAGGGCTTTTATAGTGTTTTTATAGTGCCTATAAATGCCTATTTTTGGGGTTTGTGCCTAAATGTCTATAAGTGCCCATAAATGCCTTATTCTCAAAATTGATGCCTATATGAACGCTATTTAACCTCAAATTTTGCTTTCGAGAACAGTTTGAGACCGTAATTCATGTTACCGGGCAAAATTGACGTTTCGGAACTCTATGGGGTGCAACAACCTAGTTCTCAAGTTCAACAAACATCCGGGAAGCAACCGGTAGCAGCAGTGAAATGGGACGCGCCGGCCACCTTATCCCATCGCACTGACATGGCGCGAGTGGTTGGAGCAGGGGGAGAGGAAAAGACGCTATTTCTGCAACCCTAAATCGGAGCACGTCCCAGCGTATACAGTGGAATTGGGAGAGGAAAATAAAGGCGGGAAGAGGAGAGGACAAGAAGAGGAGAGTGGCGTCCAAGGCCGAGGACTTGGCGAGCGGCTTTTACCGCCGGTTTTCCAGTCCAGTGTTCCCATGGAATTGGAGCACCTCCTTGAAGACTTGGGCGTGGTGGGGGGGGCAGGAAACAGGAGGTGCCTGTGCGCAGCAGCAGGAATAGGGAGAACGAATGCGAAACCATGGAGTGCCGTCAGGGGAAAGTAGGTAAAAAAATCAGATGTGCAAATGGCTTTTGTTTCGTTTGTAATTCACTTCTTAAAGGGCGTTTCACCAGGTTAGGTGAGAAATTTTATTCAGATACTGGAAGTGCTTGCGTGCCCAATGAAGAGCTTTGTACCACAATAGCTTTTTAATTGGTTCATTACGAGCCGCGAAAGCATGATGCCGGTAGATGAGCTTGAAACCTTTGCCACTCGCAAGCCAGATTCCTTCCCTGCCCTCTTCGGTATCAGAGAAACTCGGAGCCGGAAGATCACACAACGTTGACGCATCAACACGCCATGCGCACGCAAGATTACACTATGTGCACATGACATGCCCAAGCCAGGTCGTGCGCACAATCGGTGTTGCATCGTTTCGGCGTTCACTCTATAGTGTACTGCCTGTTTCTGTGGGAAGGATCCCTTTATGCGTTTGAAGAGGCTGGCATGTATCCTGTATCCTTACCATGACACAGCGCGTCGCACCGCTGGAACTTCTGTAAGGGACGATGCACCAGGAACATGCTAAGCGTTGTCAGGGCTGGCACCGGCACGACGCCGGAACGGCGAGCAAACGAACGCAAACAAAATATAGGCAGCTACGTCTCGCATCGCTGTCGATTCTAATAAATAAATAAATAAAAGCGCGCACACATTCCGTTTGTATGTTTTAATATTTGTATTTCACGTACTATTTCACGTACTACTGTGACGTCCACAGGACCATTCCTTGTTGTACTTCACCTCCCCACATTGGTGCGCGCACCCGTGAGATCAAGGGCAAGCGGCGTTCAGTCTGACATTTCACCTCCTTCCCGGGCGCGTAGCGTTGGCAGACGTGATCATTAGTGAGCAGTGCATGCATTACACTTCTAGCTCGAAACACTCAAACCTGGTAAGGGGCCCTTCATGGTGTTCACTCAAAGAGGGGAAATTGAGCCTGCGCGATTAGACCCCTTCTGACCTTTTAGCGTTCTGACTATTGAATCCTGTGCTGCCCTTCCCAGCCATGCCGAAAAGAAACAGACCCAGGAGCGTGTTTGTTCGATGGTGGACACTTAACTTACCATTCTGGACAATAAAAGGAGAGACCGTGTTCTGGAAACCGTGCCCGAAAAGGGACCATTGCATGGCTATGTTAAATCATTAACGCCTTTGTGCCATCATAAAATATAACATTTGTTTGATTTCCTGTCGTAGACCAGGTCGCGCACGTCCTTATTCGAAAATTTGAGTTTTTGTAAAAATTTATTGTGCCTATATTTACGATTTTGGGGGCCTAAAACTGTGTTTTTCCTGCCTATCTTTGGCGCCTAAAACGCGATTTTTAGTGCCTAAAAATCCGGCCTCTAGTCATCACCATGAAGGAACCTATAGGTCTTGCGGACACGAACACAGGAGGAGAGAACTAAACACGTGTTTGTGTCCGTGTCTGTAGACCTTACCTTCTTTCGTGATGGATCCGTAACAACCAGCTCAGCTTTCTGACGGTCATCTTTGTAACATGCGGTTGAGAACTGCGTAACATGCGGTTGAGAACTGCGAGATTCCCGCTATCGCCGCATTGGGTGAGCATCCAAGCGGCAAAGTAAAACAACGATGCTTACAAGAGATGATGCTTCGCATGATGGGCGCCGCTTCATCCCCGCATCTACTGTGCACGTTCTCCCATATACAATAACCACACAAAGAAATGTAGAAGCGAAGAATTCGTTTTTCTTCACAACAGGGTATAGCTGGAGCCGATGTTTCGGCAAGTGGTCCTGTCTTGGTCAATGCAGCAACTGTTGCTGTTGTGAAGAGAACAGAACCCCTTTTCCAAACGTCGGCTTCAGCGACGCCCTATATTCCAAGGACTCTTCACCGCTTGACAGCCAGTAGCGTTTCTGGCTCGTCTGTCGTTCGGAACATGCGTATTTCTTCGGCGATATCAAAACGCACCTTCCGAAAAAAATTTGCGTTAACGCTCACAAAAGCCTTAAATCATTACCCTATAGTTCTATGCCACTAAACTAAGATATTTAGCACTCCCTTAGAATTCCATGTCCGCTGGGATACTTGCACCATCGTACCAGGTCCCGCACAACCGCGTCCACCGTTCGTTTCGAGCGGCATAGCTCACTCACTCACTCACTCACTCACTCACTCACTCACTCACTCACTCACTCACTCACTCACTCACTCACTCACTCACTCACTCACTCACTCACTCACTCACTCACTCACTCACTCACTCACTCACTCACTCACTCCCACTCACTCCACTCACTCACTCCACTCACTCACTCACTCACTCACTCACTCACTCACTCCACTCACTCACTCACTCCACTCCTCACTCACTCACTCACTCACTCACTCACTCCTCCTCCACTCTCCTCACTCACTCACTCACTCACTCACTCCACTCACTCACTCACTCACTCACTCACTCACTCACTCACTCACTCGTTATTATAAAATGGTATAAGATATGCAGAAAGCGCGTATATATTTCAAGGTTGCCGCTCTACTAAAGGAAAGTCAAGGTGATGGTATACGATGTCTGGAGGATCTTCAAGCAAGACCCCCGTACAAAGTTGCTAAATACCAAGTTAGCGTACAGTCACTCAACACCAATTTACGCCGCGCGCACACGTGATAGTTTGTCTGCAAGCATTGGGAGCAAAGGAAAATGTTTCCATCGTCCATTTCTGGCAGCAGCGGTACGTGGAACGGAGCGTGTAAATTGTATGCTGAGAAGGCACATGGTGTGCAGTAGTGCTGAAGACAGTAAAACAAAATTGGATCTCAGTGTTTAAGTAGGGATCGCTGCAGTACGTGAAGTAGATCCATAGAACAAAGTGCGTGAATTCTCATCTTGTCCCAACTGGACAGAAATGACAAAAGCGAGTCGCGTGCAGATATATATGCACCGCGAGCGAAGGATACAACGAGCGAGATTCAACTTCTCAAGAAAGAAAGAAAGAAAGAAAGAAAGAAAGAAAGAAAGAAAGAAAGAAAGAAAGAAAGAAAGAAAGAAAGAAAGAAAGAAAGAAAGAAAGAAAGAAATAAAGAAAGAAAGAAAGAAAGAAAGAAAGAAAGAAAGAAAGAAAGAAAGAAAGAAAGAAAGAAAAGAAAAGAAATGTCTGTCTCCATGCCCAGAAATACTTTCCTCCTTCTTCGCGGAACGCGGAAGCCGTGTATCATGGTGCCCACGCCATGTGTATCAGTGTTTCTATATTGCCGTGTACGACTCCTGCTCCGCCTCGGACGCTAGTTCTTGTCTCACTTCATTCTAAAGGGGCGCCCACCCGATTCGAGGAAATGTCTACGAAGGATGAAGGACTCTGTCGAGCGTGTAATGCAGAACGAGGAAAATGGCAATGTCAAAACTCTATAGGAAAAGTTTGCGGCGACATCTGCCACGCTTCGTCAGCTGGCACTGCTCTGTCGAACCAGAAAAGATATATTAATGTACAGTGCGCGAATTTACTTTCAAGCGCTCGAAATAAGACATACTTAGTTGCTGCTTCCGCTATGGAAGCCGGAGTGCTTTAAACAGAGTAGCCAATCTTGACTGACAGTCAACAGAAAGAGAAGGTGAATAAGAAAAAGCCTAAAATATGTGGAGTGGAAAAAACTTTATTTAAAACCGGCAGATTGGCGGCCTGGCCTAGGCCACCCGGTTGGTCGCGGTAAGGTTTAGCCTTTCCGCCGCTTCCCGGGCCTGCTGGATGGCCCAAACTTGGTCTTCAAGTTCTGAGCTAGCCAGAGCGTCGCGCCAACGCGTCTCAAGGAGGTCCGGGTTGTTGCGATCGAAAAGCCGTGTAGTGTGTGGGCATTTCCATAGGATATGTTCTATGTCTGCGTATACGTGTTTACATAGGATACAGCCAGCGTCGGGGAATTGCCTGGGGTAGATGCGGTTGAAGTGCACTGGGTTTCGAAAAGTTCTCGTTTGCAGACGTCTCCAGTCTACTTCTTGCGACCTACCTAGTTTACTGTGGGGTGGTGGGTGTATTTCCCTTTGTTTCTTGTAGTGGGTCAATATGTCGTGGAAGGTGAGGAGCTGATCCTTATCATCCTGAGTTATATCGGTCCCCCCTGGGATCATGAGATGGGTGTTCCCAGCCGCGGATGGTGAGTTCGCGCGCGGCAAGGTGAGCCTTCTCATTCAGGTTTGGGGGGGGTTTTGGGGTCCTCTTCATCTTCTCTTATGTGCGCCGGGATCCATTTCAAGTACCTAGGTGTAAAGGCTCCGTCCTTGAAGTCCTCTGCCTTGCTGTTTAGGATTCTGGCCGCTTCACTAGAGATCCACCCTCTTGGGCAGTGTATGCCCCATACTTTTTGGTTGGCGCTCCGGAAAAATACACTTCGCTGTAAACCTAAATAAAGATTTCACCATCATCATCGCTGTAAAAAAACGTGGCACCGAAATAGCTACATTTCACTTTATTACGGCACATCCTGGTGAGATATAAGCGAGCTTCTTGCACTCATGTGAGTAATAAATTCAAAACGCAACAAATATTTCTGGCTTCGAAGCGCAAATAACTATTCGTTAATTCAGCTAATAAAACAACGGAAAATATAAACGAACTATGTTAAGAGTCAGGGTATAAGTTTGAACTATGCGCCAACACAACGTATTGCTTCCTGCCCGATACACGACTCTGGAGACGCTTGTACTTAAAAAGAAATCAGCAGAGTCTGCAGAACGATTCATATAGCAATGGACAAATTAAACTAGAGTCTTCAGCGATTCTTCGGGCTCCTTCATCTTGCGTTCGTGGTATCAGCATGGTGCTCTGCTGGCGCAGTTGTCTTTTCAGAAACAAACTCCTTTGCGGTGAGGTAGGGCTATTTTATTTTCGGTCTTTCTAGGCCGAGGATTATTGCGAAAGTAAGCAAATTGGTTTCGCGTAATGGGGGATTACCAGTCAAAGTGTTTGTAACAACCTTTCTTCCCACAACTCAGGGATCAAGGCAGCAACGCGTTTGTGCAGATCATGATATCATTGGCCCAAAGTTTCTCGTTCATCGCTGGGTTATGTCATACGAGCATCACTTCGCTGCACTACTGCGAAATCCATATAGTATGTAGCAGTACGCTAGGCTGCCGCGAGTCTCTGACCAACAATGTTCACGAAATTGCTGTGTCACGTGACCTCTTCTTTGACCAAAGCGCAAGGGCCGAAGACACCAATTCCTTCCTCTTTCCTGCGGTGTATTGTCCACAGCCATATGTGGCTCCCTACGGAGCAACCTCTTCATTATGTCGCTGGCCAACTACCGACCACAAAAGCGAGGACAAGAGGCTATGTAGGAGACATGCGCATATTAAGCAAAAAATTTAGTGTCCATGACATGTACTGTTTAGCACTAGAAAAATATGAGCGGAGGCGGAAAAGGAAAAAAAAGAATGAGCTGATAAGTGCTAGCCAAGCATGGTTTGGCGATCTTAATCTCCGGGAATTCTTGTTCACGTGAAGAGAAGCAGGACAGCAACAAAATACAGGGGTCTTCAAGGCGCACCTATGTAAAACAGCACAACACTCGAACAGACAAAAAACAAAAAGAGTTTACAGAAATGAACGACCTTGTTCTCTTTGCATTGAGTGTGTCAGACGAATAACCTGCCGACCGGCGAAAGTGCTTCGCGTTCGCACCTGTATTCAAGTAAGAAGCAGCGAAAGAAAGCGCTCAATTTTCTTCGTTCCCCAGCCACCAGGCAACGTTGAGTGGTGACAAGGTGAGGCGACAGAGCGTAAGCATTTCCAGACTACAGCGCAGCTTGCAACGAAGCACGCATTTGTCTCACTCGGCGTAACGAATCAGGCTCGCTGACAGAGGCGTCACTTTTTTTTTCACATGGGAAAAGTGAAGAAAGAAAAGAACACAGGACGCAAGAAATAACGGATGGTGTCCTCCAGCGAGAAACGCGTGTATTGACACACACGGAGTTACAAGCCAGCCATTATACATATGGCGGCGCTCAAGCGTGTGCGTGTCATTACGCTGGTCGTGACCGTCACCGACGACAAAGTGGACGCGGCGCGCTGAGATAGAAGTCGCGATATCGATAATGCCCTGAGCATTGAATCGAAACGGTTTCTGCGGTTGGAAACGCGGGGTCGACGTCCTTGGCAAAGACGGTGAGAAGCCTTCGATCGGTACAACTGCGCGTGCTTGTACCTGCGTGTTGGCGTGTTTCATTGTCGACAGCTCGTACACGAAAAGGCGAAACGGAGTATGCGGGCTTGAAACGATGACGGTGCGCTTGAAGGTTGCTCAAACGACGCCGGGGAATCACTTATGCAACGCGGCGACATTTGCAAAATATCACGAAAAATACCAGGCCTCCGAGACAACTTCGGAGGCCACTGACCCCCAGTTTCGATTTCGGCGATCTCCACTGGCGGCGCTGTTCGGACCTGAAAAAGGCCCATTGCAACAAAACCACACATATATTTTCTGCCTATGTATGTCCTTGTAAATTTTATATTCAGGGATCTGATGCTTCCGTGAATGCAATGTTTATGAATTTTGTGACGGCGATATTAAGGTAAGTGGTCCCTTGAACGGAACGAAAACGAAGCTTTAACCTTTAATTTGAAGTAAATGAATGCACAAAGCGTAGGAATCGGCGCCAAGTACCTTCAGCCCCAGCAAAGTAACAGATTCGGGATGACCATTCACAGAACGTGAAGCCACGTAAGAAAAAGCCGTAAGACAGCTTAGTTCAGAAGTAGCCCCAGCAGCAGCAGCAGCAACAACAACAACAAAAGCCAACACAAACTGCGCCGAAGCCCTATCAAAAACACATTTTACCTTTTAGATATACCTGTAAACGCGAGGAGAGGTCGTCGAACAAAGAAATGCCGCTGTGACTTTCCGTGACTCCAGTCAACTTTCCGTGTTTGTCACGGACGAAGCAGCGCACTTGAAACGACAGGTTTACTTACATACATATGGACATGTACATGCTTCGGACTTGTTTGACGGCTTCTCATACCTTCAAGGTCCCATCTTTCCTTGATAACATGCCTTGCTTCGGTATATAGGTAGGAGGGGGACACTGTCACACTCTCTAGATAATGCAACTCTTCAATGGGTATCCCGTTTCTCCAATGTCAACCTTTCCCTGCTGAGCTAATAGTGCCCCATAGATCGAAACATCCGGCCATTAATATTTCTGCTTCTTTGAAAACTACAAATATCGACAAAAAATTTGAAGCTAGCACTGTTATTTCGTGCTCTTGATCACCCAGGGAGAGGCCTGTTTGTTTTCTCCGAGGCGCCTGTACCTCGCGTCCTCCGTCGACGACTTTTCCCTCCCCTATTTCAACGAGGCTCGCGAGAGCACGTGCTCATCGTATATCAGACGGCTGCTGCACGCGCGTATATACTCGTGAGCGTCTCATTATTAACGCTTCGGCCGCTGGGCGGTACGGGTATAAAGTAACGTGGCAACCACGTAGACCGCGCCCAGTCATCCTACAGGCGCGGTGCAGCCGTGCGTGGGCCGTCGTCGCTATCGTTGTGTACAGGCACGCGATATTTACACCCGTAACTCACGCGTGTGTGGTACAACATGCGAAGGGCGCGAGAATGCCCAGCTGGCCGGCCATGCGCGCACGTAGTTCCTTAAGAGCGATTACGTAAACATGAACCGAGGTAAAAAAAGAAAACCAGGACCGGGGAAGAAGACGACGAAGAAAGGATAAAGATGCCGATGCGCTGAGCGGGGCCAACCGCTGAAAGTGAAAGCGAAGGGCTTATGCAACACCTTTCGTTATACTTGCGCTTTCGTTGCTGGCTTCGAGCTGCTCTCGCGCCTCGTTTGCAAGCCTCGGCAGCCTTTGTCAGTGCACAGACAAAATTTCAGAAAGAGAAGGCAATGAACATCAAGATAGATGGCGAACAAGCCTCGCACCCGCTATCCCCCCCCTCCCCCACCTTGTTACACATACAGAGAAAATTGCAGGCAATCATAGTGGTGGAAACATGTGCGAAGGCAGCCGTTCAACGACAAAGAACAGTCACGAGTGGAAGGCATCGTGGATTCACTCAAAAGAGCGAACGTCTAGGCGAGATGGTAGGGAATACCATCTCGCCTAGTTGTAGAAGGGAACTTAAGTCGACTTTATAGGTAAGCCAAGGTATTTTACCATAAATTTGTTTCTAAGATATCAAGGTTGAGCACATAATCGTAGCGTACACACATACCTACGTAGTCAACTGTATAAGGAAACCAAGGCTTTTACCGTTAACCCATAAACAATCTGCATTTAGTATCAACATATTAACGCAGCAACGACCAGCCCACGTGGAAGTAATATGTCACTGGATGCTAGTTGTGGCTCGCACGGGATCAAGTGCGTCAAAAGGGTGTCTATGGAACGAAAACGCGCTCATATATACATCCTATATCACAGGGGGGCGTTACCGCCAACCGAGAGCGCGTGTGCATGACTGCATTACGTCACATCTCCCTTTTTATTAAACGAAAAAAAGCTAAAGTTCTGGCATTGGGTATCTTCAAGGTGGCCAGCGGTTACGTTCGCTTCTGCGCAGTTGTGGCTCAGCGGGACCCACGTCGGGTTGATGTTTTTGTGTGTGTGTGGGGGGGGGGGGGGGGGGGGCGCCAGTGGAGCGGGGGGACAGACGGAAATGTTCTCTGGTGCGCTGCAACTGGAGCCCATCTTCGGTCTCGACAATGTAGGCTCTCGGACCGTTGGCAGGCTTGACAAGCCTAGCAGGGGACAAGGTATTTGATGGCACGTTGTTGTACACTGTGACGCCGGAACCATCGGGAAGTCCTGGTAGCGGCCTTGTACCTCTCTCTCCTCTAGGCATCCCTCCCCGCGGAGGCCACACCCTCACTGCGCATGCGCGTCCCCTCCCTCTCTCCCCTCCTACGCTCCCCCTCTCTCCTCTAGGCATCCCTCCCCGCGGCGTCCACACCCCCCACTGCGCATGCTCGTCTTCCCCTCTCCTACGCTCACCCCCTCTCTCGCCTCGCGACGCCGACGCATGCAGCGTCTGCTAGCGAGTTTCTTGGTTGAAAAAACCGACTGCTCGCGCTGCACAACCGTTCACTGGCCACCCCGTATATATGGCACTGGATCTTGACCTGCAAGGTAGTGCCGGTGGGAGATTTCTCCTGTGCGTTGTCGAACGATAAAAAATTCGCAGCGTACGCGTTAACTAAAAGCGGACTGCGGGTCTCTGTGTCCAGTCCGAGTCTTCTGTCTCTCATTGCCCATTAGCAGCGATTGGGATGTTCCAGTAGGAAACACCGGTCCATCACTGCGTGCTTTGCGCCCCCCCATGTTTCTCTCCTGTGCAACGCTGCGATGAGCGCCAGCGTCAACGCCGCCGCCAGTGTAAGCGTTAGCGCCCGCTGCTTCGCATCTACACATGGTTCCCTTTAGCGGGAGATGGTGTAATCTTTAAGGCGAAAGCCTTTAATGTCTCATGCTCACGTCCGTCCGGTGTCCGTCCGACGTCCGTCCGTCCGGCGTCCGTCCGTCCGTCTGTCCGTCCGTCTGTCTGTCTGTTCGTCCGTCCGTCCATCCATCCGTCTGTCCGTCCGGCCGTCCGTCCATCCGTCCATGTCCTTCCGTCCGTCCATCCGAGCTCTGGCACGGAGCCAGGTGGCCGCCGGGATGCGCAGACGGACGCCGGTCGCGTCGGACTCTATAGCGCTCGCGCTTTGCTTGCGTAGCGTCGCTGTGCCTAGAGTTTGCAATCATTCTGACCGACGCCGTCTCAATGGACCCAGGCGTTCACGGAATACACTTTCCAATTTACAAAGGGTCCGTCAACTTAAGAGCTGGAACGCGGATGGCGTTTGCACGATGCGCAAAGCGAAAGAAAATACTAACGCATGCGGCCGGAGGAAGATAAGTCTCGCGTCTCACTGCGATTCGCGGTAAAAAAATTAAAGAAGAAAACACGCACCCATTCGGTTTGTGTGTTATCCCACTGAGAGTGTAAAAGAAAAAGAGACATGGCATAATCAGTGGAATGGCCACACGCTTTCGCCGAACACACTTTGGAATGTACAAAGTGTCCTTCAATTTTTAAAAACGCCGGGATACATGCGTCAATGCCCAATACGAGCGAAAGTTAACTCCCGTGTGGCGTAGTATAAAAACACGTGATTAACTGTCGAAATCGAATACGACGCGAATAGAAGATGAGTGCGTTTTGTGAAACGCGTCACCGTCTTTCCCTCATTCGACCGTAAGATGTCGAAATAAAGAAAAGATTCATTCTACACGCCTTAACAACAACTGACACGGCATGCGTGTATGTAAACTATACGGAACACGCCGCCGAACTGAGTCGCGGAATTCATGAACGGTTCAAGATGATTTTTTTCGGGCATAGGTTTTTCGCAAACCTACTTTTTTTTTCGAACGAGAAAATGACCATATGCTCAAGTTAAAAGTAATAGCGATTCACTGTAGTTGCACGTGCACACTAATGCGGAGGAGTCGGGTCAGACCTGTGGACAAAGGGTTCAATAGGGTGACTTGACCACAAAGAAAAAAATTACTTCCTTTTTGCTAAAAGCATAACTTACATTTTTTTTTCGTCTTTTTCTTTCTTCTCACACATCGCGTTTTCATAAATAACAAGCCTTGCCAATCGTCTACGATTCCCAGAGAAATTTAGAGGCGCGCAGCTACAGGTCCACTGCTTCCGTTCTTTACCCATTTACCAACGTATATAAAACGCACGTCACGCTCTCATACGGTTCAGCAAACTTGACTAACTGCCATGGTTGAGTGAATTTTGGCAGCATGCGATATTTACAGCCTTCATATAAATTGAAAACTTCCTCAAATACTTCCTGAAAACCATTTCCTATGTACCGAAAACGTACAGGCTATTCATAGACAAAATATGTTCTTGAGTAC